>CAJHQP010004476.1:0-54916 GCA_905132765.1 Moricandia arvensis | reverse complement strand
GTATACATTAAATCAGTTAATGTGTGTGGTTCTCTGCCAAGAAAAAACCTGCTTTTATTGCATGTCTACAAGGGATTTTCAACAAGTCGTACTTCCCACAAGTACATGTCTGTCTATCAAAATCTACTATGCACTCGATTTTATCGCCTCTAACAAGCAGTCGCTCGTTGCTTACAGGGTAAACTTCAAACGTTGAACCCTTCGGGATCCTGCTATCAATATTTTCCTCCACATGTTTGGTCAAAGGATGTGTATGTTTTGAGATCAGTTTCATGCGCTAAAAAAAACAGCGTGTTAACATCTCCCTAATACTATCCAGAACAGGATTACGAGATACTCTCTTGGTGTACGCAAGGCAGAGTTGATGAACTCAACAAGATTGGTTGTCCTAATGTCAAATCGGTATCCAAGAAATTGACATCTAGCCCATTTTCTGACATCTAGCCCATTTTCTGACATCTAGCCCATTTTTGACATCCACATCCGTAAGATATTTTTCAATTCCTGGACTGATATTGCAAACATGAGCAAACAGCCTCTGAAAATCAGCCACTCTATAGGCCTTCTAAGCCTTAGAAATCAACCTTGCTAGTCCCTTCCCCTTGTAATGTGTTATCACATTATTTAACAAATGATGAATACAAATACCATGTGTCGCTAGCGGATACACTTGCTCTAGGGCCTTGAATAAAGACGATTGTTTGTCTGAAATAAAAGTCAACCCATTATCATCAGCAATGACAACTTTTAATTGTTTGAAAAACCATTGCCAAGATCAATCATTCTCAGAGTCAACTACACCGAATGCAATATGATACAAATTTGAATTTCCATCTAAAGCAGTTGCAACCAGTAGCACCCCGTTGAATTTACTCTTCAAAAATGTTCCATCCACAACAATGACCCACCTGATGACTTTGCTAAAGCCTCTAATCGATTGCCCAAATGCCAAAAACAGAAATCAAAATCATCCATTAACATCAGTCTCATAAGACGAATGTGTACCTGGATTGACCTCTCCCAGCATGTGCAAGTATTTTGGTATTTTCTCAAAATTTTTCTCTGGAATACCTCAGATAGCATTGATTACAAATTCACGCGAATACTAAGCTAAAGATATCGATATCTCACATCCATAATCATTACGCATAATTTGAATAATATCACTTGTTTTAGGCTCTTCTTTGACACATTCATATTTATGCACGATTAGACCGCCTATTGTTTTTGCTGAAGCTGTCTTCCCGGCATTGGTTTTGCTTGAAAGTGCGCATGAATGTTCACCGACATACTTCTTGATAATAAAATATGTTGACCCTGTCAAACACTCTGCTCGACAACCCCAATTGCAACCTCTATCTGCGCATCTAATACACCAGACTTTTTTATTGGATGTGATCACCTTGTAGTCAAAGTGGTGCCTCATTGCACATAGCTCAAACCTCGCCTTCAACACTGTTTTGTTAACGAAAAAGTCCCCTTTCTTAATCAATTCGATCAGCGATATCTTCCCCACTTTTTCTCGGTTTTCTTTTTCAGAGATGATGGTGACAGCATCATAGTCATCTCCATAAACCTCGAATTGCTTCATCTTTCCTTTCTTCTTCTCCTTAAGCTTATCAGCCATAACATTACTTGAGCCAGCCCCATTGTCACAAGGATTGCTCTCCTCTCCACCAGTAGTTGAATCAGTTGGCACCTTATTAAGATCAATGTCCACTTTATTTGAATTCCCATGCTTAGCTTTATAGGTAACACATAATCGAGTTGACTGATTCTTCTTAAAATACCCTAAAATTATTTTAGTTGTCTTGAGTCTCCAATTCTCACTGCTGGACATCCGGGCGAATTGATCAATCCAATAGGTAGATAAGTAAACTCAAAATTGCTAGCATTATCTTCAAGACCAAAATCCTCCAAAACAATTTGTTTAAACTCTTCATAGGTGGAGCTCAATTCCAAAGCAAGTAATCTTCCCCCTGCTTTTCATCAACAGATAACTTCCATTCAGAAGCTCCAACCAATTCCCATATAGCACATGAGACATAGATATGCATCAGGAAGAAACTTTATGAATCTTTTATGAAAAAAATGGAAAAGAGGTTGAAGAAGACGATATATTGAAGAGCTCAAATAGATTTTTTTTTTTTTTTACTTTTTTGTTCAAAAAAAACGAATCTAAATTTAAGGAAACATAATATTTACAAATATTTTCATAACTACAATTTCCTTAATTTTCGCAACTTTTCATATTTATCCGTAGAATCCGAATTCTAATATAGGTAGAAGACTGTTGAAATGTTTGAAACTAAGTTCTATGGCAAAGTAGATCATTAGTGGACCGCAGATTGTTAATTCTGCATACTTTAGAAAGTAGGTAAAGTGCAGATCTGGATTCCAAATTTATTTGGATTACTTTATTTTCAGCAAATTACGTTTTCTAAAACAATATGACACTGGACGAAACGTGGATTTCGAATTTTACTTTCTAGAACATGACATCTGCTATCCGTAGAATGTAAATTTAATTATTTTATTTAACAACCTTTTCAATCCCAAAAAAACACCCATACATTGGTATAAGTATTTCTTCTATATTTTATATTTTTGAAAATTTTTTGGTCTGCAAAACAGTTTTTTTAAATTTATTTAGAAAAATAGAGAGGGCATTAAAGGTAAAAAGGGTACAAATTCGTTTTATGCTAATGGGACAACTTTATGGTTTTTTGACTCAAAAAAATTTTCCCCCAAAAATCTATTAATAATAACAATTGTGTTATTCATTGTAAGAAGAAATTAATTTTTAAAAGATTTTAAAATACCCTATAAGTGTCTTTTTAAATATATATATTTTAAGAGTTGTATCTTTTCATTATGCAATAAGGTGTCTTTTAATAATCATGTGTCTATTCAAAATAAATTGTAAAAGTACTATTAGAAAATAACTATTATAAATCCGAAAATTCATGACTATTCATATAGATTATTATGACATTTTCGGTGAAGACACATTAGCACCCCTTCGATAACGATACATTTGCACCCTTTTGGTTATAATACGTTTGCACTTCTTCATGCACGATACATTCACACCTCTTTGAACACGAAACGTTCACACTCCGTCGGAAACAACACGTTAGCACCCCGTCGGTAACGACACATTAGCACCCCTTCATACACGGTACACTCGCACCCCTTTGGAAATAAAACATTCTCACCTCTTCAGATACGGCATATAGATACCCCTTCGAACACAAAATGTTTGTACCCTTTCGGACATGCATTGTTCACACTTCTCCTGACAAGAAATGTTTGCACTCCTTCGGCCATGAAATGTTTTCACCTCTTGGATGACAATCAATTCACACCTCTTCAGTCTCAACATGTTTGAATATATGTGTCTTTTTGTTTTTACTTTGTTATATCCATTTATTAATACTTCATATAAAATTTACGATTGTTTATTTAACGTAAATATGAAAAATTGCATCTCTTATATTATTTACTTGAAAATTACTTAAAGATAATGTATTAGTACGAAAAATTGAATTTCTTAAGTTTTTACATGAGTTGCATCTCTTTAGTTTTTTTACATGAAACTTGCATTCATTAGTTTTTGAAACTAAAAATTGTGTCTTTTCACTTTTATTGAATTGTTTTATATCTAAAAGTTACTCTATCAATATGAAAAATTTAATCTTCTAAGTTTTTACATGAAAAATTGCATGTATTAGTTTTTAAGATGATAAGTTGAATCTATTGCTTATGAAAATACATAACTTTTAAAACTAATACATTTTAAAAAAAGAAAAGATAAAAACACACAACCTTTGACATTACAATGAAAAGACACAAAATTTTAAATACATAAATCATTTCATAATATGAAAATTTTTTAAATCTAATTTTCAGTTTGTAAATGAAAAGATACAACTTTTCAGACATTATAAAACATATACAATTATTATATACTATCAGTGAACAACATATCCATTTCCATTTCGTTTTTAATTTGTTCATATCCATTTATTAATATTTCATATAATTATTTATAATTTTTAATCAATGTTAATATGAAAAGTTGCATTTCTTATTTTATTTACATGAAAGTTGTATTTATTATTTTTTGAAGTGAAAAATACAACTCTTGAATTTATACATTTGAGTTTTTTTAATGAAAAGACACAACTTTTAATATCTAAAAGATACAGTTTTTTTTGTGAAGAGACACATCTTTTCAACATTAATTGGGATTATTATTATTAATAGATAAAAAGAATTACAATTTCTGCCACTATCATTTAACTTTTCTATTACCTTAATAATTTTTTTGAAATATTCAAAATAGAATTCAGTATCTTGGTTTGTTTAATATGTCTTACAAGAAAAAAGAGAAATACTCTAATATAGATCTAAAAAGTTTTTGTCCCCAATATAACACTTAAAGAAAAAAATGACTAAAATATATTCTATTAAAGGGTGTAAATATACATTTGTACCACTTGAGTTAACTAATCTAGACTTACGGTCTAGAGGGGTGGAGTTTTAGAGGTGAAATTTTAAATTAAAGAAAATAAAAAATATTAAAAATTTTAAAATAAAAAAGTTTATTTTGGTCATCTTTTTGAAAACTATTTTGTGACGAAAACTTAAAAAAGAACTATTTAAGAGATTTGCCCTACTTGAAATGGTTATGTAATAGTATTATGCAACCATTTAAAAAAAAATTAGAGCTTGGATTGCGTATTTATGCGAGTATTTTTCATATTTATATAATTATAACTGATACTTTTTCATACGTAGGTCAGTTTTTTTTTTCATATTTATATGAAAATAAGAAAAATTCAAGCACTTGGTTTATCATCGTCATATCTCTAGAAACACAAATATTTATAAGAACATTTTTATTGTTTTAGAAACTCTTCAAAACTAATGCTTGTAATGCTTCTCTTAGATCTCTTAGAAATACTCTCTTAGATCTTATGTAACACGTCTCCATGAGACCTATATTTATAGTGAAAGACAATTTCCTTTAATATGTGAGATATATAAACACAAACCCAAACTAAATATAAAACTTCTTTTTCCTATTTTAGATTTCATTTTTTGTGTTTATCTTAACATATTAAACACTTATTAATATGTTAAATTTCCATAAGCTTGAAATTATCCAACAATCACTCCCTTAATTCCAACTTGAATTAGGGAGATAAATTTCTTGAACTCCAATTAAGCTCCACATATGCTTGAACATAATTCTTGCTAAAGGCTGTGTAAGGATGTCAGCCTTGTACTTAACACCCGGAGTTTGCATGTATCACTTAGAACACCAACTGCGTAACACACATATGGTTTGTCGAGTAGATACCTCAAACATCTTATGCTTCTTCTAAAATCCGCAACATTTATCTTTGTTTCATCTTCTCCTTTTGACACCTTTAAACTCGACTCCATTAGTTCGTGAGTCATGTTACACCCTTCCATATTTGTGTCACACAACAAGAAGTCTCCTCTTTCATTCTTGCAATACACTGATGTGCACTTCCTAAAGCTCATCTCCTTTAGGTCCTGATCGAATTTCACATTCCAAGCTCTTGATGCTTGGCGTAACCCATACAAAGCTTTGTGTAACACATAAACTCAATATTCTTCTTCAAAACCAGCTGGTCTATCTACAAGCTCTCATATCTTGTTTCTTGTGATAAATTTCAACTCGGCTGCCATAGCTTCAATCCAATTTGCTTCACAAAATAGATTGAACTCAATTGGGGTAAACGCTCCTCCTCTATCTGTGCGAAAGGTTTGCTTGTCAAAGCTTCCTTGAACCTTTTGAATCGATTGAATACCTCAGTCTTCTTCTTCTTCAATAACATGGCCTTAGATGAGAATGAGTGTATAAACTGCTTCCCCGCTAGACATGCGTCATACATGCTATCTTTGTGTGTTACACTCGACATTCCTTTGACTAACGTCTGAAGCTCGCCTTCCTTACACAAGCAACTTCAAGGTGTTGTGACTTAATGGAATTCCAGATGTCCTTAGAAGCTGCTTGTTTTCCCACCTGGAGAATCAAGTTTTTGGGAACGAATTGAAACAAAAGAGCTATCGCCACATCGCTCTTCTTTTGATCATCCGAACCAGATTCTATCGTGTCAAATACTTCATGAACACGCATCATAACCTTCATCCTCATCGACCAAACCGTGTAGTTTGTCGGCTTTAATATTGGATATTGGATGGATGTAGATCCAAAGTCCTTCAAGTGTGGTGTTTCCCTAGTCACGTCAACCATCTTGTCTTCGCGATCTTTGCTTCACAGTCACCAGGATCGATGCTTCAATTTAAGCTTTGATCGAAACTCCAACTTAAGCTCTGATACCAATTCATATCTCTAGAAACACAAAGATTTATAATAACAACTTTTCTTATTGCTTTGGAAACTCCTCAAAAATAAAACTCTTAATGCTTCTGTTAGATATCTTAGATCTATTCTTTTAGATCTACTCTTTTAGATCTTATAGAACACCTCTCCATGAAACCTATATTTATACTCAAATACAATTCCCTTTAACATGTGAGATATGTAAACCTAACATAAACTATTTTTTTTCCTATTTTAGATTTCATTTCTTGTGTTTATCTTAATATATTAAACATTTATTAACATATTAAGTTTCTATGAGCTTGGAATTATCCAACATATCATGTCCTCTTTGTGGATTAGCATTTAGATCAATCATTTTGTTATCAGACTTGCCGTTAGCTTCATTATTTGCATTTGCCGACTCTATGGTATATTTTGCCTGAAAGATTTTCTTATTGTCTCAAATTGCACTTTAACATAATTTTAGATTCTAAAATCACAAATTCAGTATCTTGGGTTGATCACCACAAAGGATGTAATGAAACCACTTATCTATTAGAAATATGATATCTCTCAAGCATATATCAAGTGATTACAAGCTCCTCTATTTTACGAATCTACTTCCTCTGTACTTTTGTATATAATAGTCCCTCTGCAGTAAAGAACGATATACAATAATACACACTCCTTACATGGTAATCAAAGCGAATCGATTACCCTAATTCCCTTTAGCCGCCATCCCCTTCAACCTATTTTTTTTGTTTTCTTCTCTTCTTCCTCCTGTCATCCATATCCGCCAACGCTGAAGCTGTCGACACAACCCAACTCTCTTAAACGTTAACATGGTGAACATCACAAAACTCACCTCCACAAACTTTATGACATGGAACCTGCAAGTCCATGCCCTACTCGACGGATTTGACCTCGCTGGATACCTTGATGATCCTGATACGCCTAGAATCGGAGGATCACTCTAAGGTTGGTAAATTTGATAAGATTTGCACCAAATGAGCTAGAAAGCACAAACGATCAAGGGATGTGGATCGAAAGGTGACACAAGAGGTGCGGAAAGTCTCTTGATACTACCAAATTCTAAGCCCAAAGATATGACACACTCCGACGACTCAAAAGATAAGATGTTCAATGAAGAACAAATGTTCAACAAGTTAAAAGGAAAGGTTTTTAATAAAAAGTTGAATGATTTGAAATAATACAAAGCAATCCTTTATATAATATACATAGAATACAAAAGGTTGGAATACAAAAGGATTAATCAAACATAGAAATTAACAACTTATAAAAACAAGGAAGACTTGACCGAAATTGATAGGTTTGGGACGAATGACTCTTTGGCTGGTCTCGTCCTTTTGCATGGTCGACGGCCAACCAGATTAATATATTATTCGATTATGAATTGTAGATTCTTGTTGGGCCTTTCTTGAACAATCCCAAAAACTGATTTCTTAATTAGAAAAAGGCCTCCATGTTTTGTATCAAGTCCATTAGCTTCTCTCGGTCTAGAACTTCATGGATCAAACTGATAAGGCCCATAAACAGCCCATTAAGCCAAGCTATGATCAGTTGTCTAGCTGGTTCGTACCTGATTTTCATACCTTGGTCCATGATGCTGGTCAGGGTCGCATCATCCCCTCCTCCTATAAAATGATTTGTCCTCAAATCCGGACCTTCTAGGATGAATGAATCGACATGGTTTTGCTCAGCCAAGGTGTTTCTACAGTTCTTGGCACACACGCCCCTATTGAAGGCGCATAGATGAAGTGTTGTAGACCCTCTTCAGGCCTTAGTAGCTCCACTGGGTCGTTCTCTTTGAAAAAAATGGTTGAACCAGTTCATCACATGATTAAGAACCGAGAATATCACCTGAAGCATAAGCGGTTGCGAGATCTTTTTCTTGATCAGCTTCTGGTCCACTTTCAACCACATTTTCAGCTATATTATGGACATCCAAGAGAACACTTACAGCGTCTGGTTCTTCCTTTTGTTGCGGCTGGTTTCTGCTCAGACACAAATAGTCGATAGTTCCAGTTCGATATTTTTGGCCTCTTGATCTTCTTCCAACATTGAAGATGGACGTGGGTTTGTGATCCTTTGATGGATCTTAGCCTTAAACTCTCCATCCATCTCTCAAAACTCTCATTCCTCTTCTCTTCAGTTCTGGCCAATGGAGTTTCTACAACCGGTTTCGATTGTGGCTTTTTGACTGCCTTCTTTGGACTGCTCGGTTTAACTCCCACTTAACCAGAATCAAGGAAGATTCGTGTACCTTCTTTGCTGAGTTGTTTCTTCCATTTGTCTCTCTCAGGTCGTGACTTCTTGGCTTCCTCCTCTTGGTCACGCTCATATTGTGCTATCATCTCGATTGTACGTTGTTGTACCTTCATTCTCGCAACTTTTCTTCTTGTGCTTTAAGTTCAGCCTCCTATTTATAGTTTCTTAAAAGTCCAAAAGACACAGATCTCTTAGAAGATGAACAGTTGTACCTCCATTCTCGCAAATTTTCTTCTCGTGCTTTGCGTGTTGCCTTCTCTTCATTGTTTCTAAACAGTCCAAAAGACACAGTTGATCTCTTAGAAGATGAAGAGTTATGAATGTCTGGCCGTGAAGAACTCCAAACCTCAGAGTGGCTATGATACCACATGATACACCCTAAATTGGAGGATCACTCTAAGGTTGGTAAATTGGATAAGCCTTTCACCGAATGAGCTAGAAAGCACAACTGATCATGGGATGTGGATCAAAAGGTGACACAAGAGGTGTGGAAAGTCTCTTGATACTACCAACTTCTAAGCCCAAAGATATGGCACACTCCGACGACTCAAAAAATAAGATGTTCAATGAAAACAAATGATTCAACAAGTTAAAAGGAAAATTTTTTATTAAAAAGTTGAATGATTTGAAATAATACAAAGCAAGCCTTTATATAATAAGCATAGAATACAAAAGGTTGGAATACAAAAGGACTAATCAAACATAGAAATTAGCAACTTATAAAAACAAAGAAGACTTGACCGAAATTGAAAGGTTTGGGACGAATGACTCTTCGGCTGGTCTCGTCCTTTCGCATGGTCAACGGTCAAAAAATTGCCATCAGATTGATATATTATACGACCATGAATTGTAGATTCTTGTTGGGCCTTTCTTGAACAATCCCAAACACTGATTTCTTAATTAGAAAAGGGCTCCATGTTTTGTATCAAGTCCATTAGCTTCTCTTGGTCTAGAACTTCATGGATCAAACCGATAAGGCCCATAAACAGCCCATTAAGCCAAGCTATGATCAGTTGCCTAGCTGGTTCGTACCTAATTTTCATACCTTGGTCCATGATGCCGGCCAGGGTCGCATCAGATCCACTTGCTCTCGCTCCAACCGTTCACACCGAGGGTCAGAACACCGTCAATCCAGCCTACACCAATTGGCGCCGTCAGGATCGCCTCATATACAATGGTCTTATTGGCACATTGTCTCCTTCCATTCCAACCCTCGTCACCAACACCAAGACATCCCATGATGTGTGGAAATCCCTCAGTGCCACATATGCTATTCCTAGCTGTGGCCATATCCAACAACTTCGTCTCCAACTGAATCCATATACCGAAGGTGATAAGAACATCGATGAATACATGCGTGGCCTAACCTCCAGATTCTATCAACTGGCGCTCCTCGGAAAGCCTCCTGACCATAAAGACAAAGTGGAATAGATCATTGATGGACTTCCAGAGGAGTACAAATCGATTGCCAACCAGCTAGAAGGACGAAATGTCTCACTATCAATCATCGAGATCCATGAGAAGTTAATAAACAAGGAGGCCAAACTGATGACTCTATCATCAATCAGTACAATCACAGTTCATGCTACTGCTCATGTTGCGACATCTCGGTCTAAAAACCAACACTTTCAGCAGAATCGTGGATCCAATCCAAACTGGAACAACAACAAAGCTAATCAGTCCTCCTATCAATCCAATAAACCGGATGGGCGTGAATCAAAAGGATACCAAGGAAACTGCCAACATTGCAGTGTTTTTGGCCATAGCGCGAAGCGTTGTCCTCAGTTCTCGCAACCAAAATCACAAGGGTACAATACTTCCCCATTCAAGCCATGGCCACCACGTGCAAACATGGCCAAAACGTCTCCTCATCCTTCCAACGCATGGTTAATGGACTCAGGTGCAACACATCACCTCATCAATGACCTACGCAACATGACGATCAACACACCATACATCGGTGACGACTCGGTTTTGATAGGCGATGGTTCTGCTTTGTCCATAACCCACATGATTTCTCTTTCTCTGCCTGCTCATACACGCAATTTAAATTTGTACAATGTCTTGTGTGTTCCAAACATTCACAAGAATTTCAGTCTATAAGTTGTGCAATGCTAACAAGGTTTCGGTTGAATTTTTTCCAACTTCCTTTCAGGTGAATGATCTCAGCTCGGGAATCCCATTGATCCAAGGCAAGACCAAGGATGAACTGTATGAGTGGTCTACCCAACCTTCAACCTTTCAGTCCTTTTTCGCATCCACCTCACCCAAACTCACCATGTTTGACTGGCATTTTTAATTAGGCCATCCTGCAACCTCTATTCTTAATAATGTTGTTTCCAAGTTTTCTTTACCGTATGCAAAGTCTGTAACATTGAACTCTTTATGTTCAGATTGTGCCATCAATAAAACTCATAAACTTCCTTTCTCCCAAAACACCAAAATATCCACCGGCCTCTTCAATATATATTCAAAGATCTATGGAGTTCCCCGATTACTCCAATAGACAACTACAAGTATTATCTTGTCCTTGTAGATCACTACAGCAGATACACATGGCTATACCCTCTCAAACTCAAGTCTCATGTCTACAACACCTTCAAATCCTTAAAAGCTCTAGTGGAAAACAACTTCTCAACTAAAATCAACACCCTATACTCAGATAACGTAGGAGACTTTGTGTCCCTGCACAAGTTCTTGCTAGAAGCAGGTATCTCCCACTTCACCAGTCCTCCTCATACTCCCGAACACAATGGGATCTCCAAAAGATAAACATAGACATGTTGTGGAAACTGGTTTAACACTTCTCACTTGTGCCTCACTGCCTAAGACTTTATGGTCCTACGCCTTCGCCATTGCCACCTATCTCATCAATCGTCTACCCACATCGGTTCTCACCATGGAATCTCCATTCCATCAGATTTTCGGTCAACATCCCAACTACTCTAAGCTTCGAGTTTACGTATGCCTCTGCTTCCCATGGCTCAGACCTTACAACTCCCATAAACTCGATGATCGATCCACACCATGTATCTTCATTGGCTATTCTCTGACACAAAATGCCTATCTCTGCCTCCAACCAAACACATGAAGGATCTATGTTTGTCGCCATGCCCGTTTTGATGAGACTATCTTCCCCTTTACCTCCTTGAAGACGCCCTCACCTACTAACCATCCCGAATCCTTAACCCACCAAAACACCCAATCAGTAACCCTCATCCTAGTAACCCTTCCGCAACCACAACCCCCACTCGTACAGTCACCAATGAGATCCTCGAGCTCGGATTCACACCTGCATGAACATCAAAATTCTCCACCTTTAAGCACTACACAACCTACGGACGTGGAATCGGCCCCTCCTTCGATGCTCTCCAGCAACACTCATACAAGTGAGCCTCACGAACCTCATACCTCTGCCTCCCAAACAGCGTCTTCTGCGACTACACAACCAGGTCCTTCTACAACTACTATAGTACCTGCAACGACAACACAAGCTCCGCCCAATAATCATCCGATGCAGACTAGAAGAAAGAATCAAATCGGCAAACCCAACCCGAAGTACAATTACTCTGCTGCTTTGTCATCACCAATTCCAGCTGAGCCAAACACTATAACTCAAGCTCTGTGAGATAAAATATGGAGAGGAGTAATGTCAACAGAGATCGACGCTTTTTCTCGGAATCTGACCTTTGATCTTGTCCCTCGATAGCCACAAATTAATGTGGTCGGATGTAGGTGGATGTTTAAGAATAAACTCAACTATGACGGTACGTTCAGACACCCCAAAGCACGTCTTGTTGCGAAAGGCAACAATCAACAACAAGGTCAAGACTACACTGATACTTTCAGTCCAGTTATTAAATCGACAACACTACGCTTGGTCCTTGATATCGTAGTCAGAAATGCCTGGCCTATCGTAAAACTCGAGGTCAACAATGCTTTTCTTCAAGGTACACTCACTGATGAGGTTTATATGGAACAGCCGCCTGGTTTCGTATACTCCGAGAAACCAAATCATGTATGTCGTCTTCATAAAGCTATCTGTGGTCTGAAACAAGCACCTAGAGCTTGGTACACTGAACTCAAGACCTTTCTTCTCAGCTTGGGCTTCGTCAACTCTATCGCAGATACCTTTCTATTTGTCATGAAATGAGGACAGGAATTCATCTATCTCCTCATTTATGTTGATGATATTCTGGTTACAGGAAGCTCAAGGTCTGATATCCATACTACACTTGCCTTAATTGCAGACATATTCTCAGTCAAGGATCCAGAAGATCTCAACTACTTCCTCTGTCTTGAAGCTCATCGAACAGACAAGGGTCTTCACCTCTCGCAACGCAAATACATCTTTGATCTCTTGCCCAAGTATGATATGATGGATGCTAAGCCTGTCACAACCCCTATGGCTTCTTCACCAAAGCTCACATTGATGTCATGAACATCTCTTTATGATCCCTCGAAGTATGGACAACTGGTTGGGAGCCTACAATATCTTTAATTCACAAGACTTGACATAGCGTATGCAGTAAATAGTTTGTCTCAGTTCATGCATCGGCCTACTGAAGACCACTAGTAAGCTGCTAAAAGAATACTTTTCTACCTAGCGGTCACCCCGACTCATGGTATATACTTCAGCTATCAAAACCCAATGAAGTTACATGCTTACTCTGATGCAGATTAGGATGGCGACTCAGAAGATTACATCTCAACCAACTCCTACATCATCTATCTTGGAAAACACCCTAACTCTTGGACTGCAAAGAAACAAAAGGGTGGTGCAAGATCTTCATCTGAAGCTGAATATCGGGCGGTTCAAAACACGACTTCTGAGCTTAATTGGTTCTGCAATGTTCTTACCGAAATCAGGATCACTATATTTTCTCCACCTATAGTTCTCTGCGATTATGTGGGCGCCACTTTCCTTTGCGTTAATCCAATATTTCACTCTAGGATGAAGCATATTGCCATTGACTACCACTTTGTTCGTGGACAAGTTCAGCATGAAGCTATATATGTCAACACACGCGAACAGATTGCAGACGCATTGACAAAGCCTCTACCTCGTGCAAGATTTCCTGAACTAAGAGGCAAGATTGGAGTGTGCACGGCACCTCCATCTTGAAGGGGTGTATTATAGATACGATATTTATCAAGCGTATATCAAGGGATTACAAGCTCCTCTATTTTAGGAAACTACTTCTTCAGTACTTTTGTATATAATAATCTCTCTGCTGTAAAGAATGCTGTAAAGAACAATATACAATAATACACATTCCTTACATTATCATCCGTGATTATTCAAACAATCAATTTTCTCCTTTCATACCTAAACCTATCGTTTTAAAGATTCGTGCACCCTAAACTTAAATAGATTAAAACATAGATTGATTCTTTGGAGAGTCAAAGATGTTTAAATGACTAAGAGAACTTTACCTATACTCTGCTTCCTATTTATATACCACCCAAAATCTCATTTCAATCTGACATTCTAGTTGGCATTTCAGCAACCAGCTTATGTGCATTAAGCAAAACGGCGTGGGTTCCATCAAAAGCCACAAAATATAGCATCCCTTAACATGACCCTATCGAGCTCGTTTGTTTCGTTTTTGTGAAAAGTAATCTCGTAATTAGGACCGGATAGGGGCTCCTTGATTCTGATGTTATTTTCTGCTCTTCTTTGGTGAGCTTTGATAGAGTTGACTGAGTTACAAATTTTTGACCCGCCATAAATGAAGTCGATTCTCTTTTTGGCTACCTTCTCCTCCAAAAGGGGAAAGCGCCAGTTCTTGTTAGGTGTGGAGTACTCCTGCCCCCTAGATAGGTTGTGCTTCTTCGAGGATGAGCTATCTCGAGCCCACAACTTTTTTTGGTATTTGCTTATTTTTTCGAGGAGCTTCATGATGTGGGGAATCCTCCGGGTTTGATCTTTTGAGCGGCAATGTCGAAACGTCTTACAGCTTCGGGCCCGTTTAAATGGGGTGTCGCGGTGACTGCTGTGCTTGATTGCAGGTTCGAAGACTCATGTACTGTGACTGTTATGGTTATCTGGGATAGAGTTTTAGGCTCGGGTTTGCCTTTCGTTCTTAGGTAGCCGTTACCGGATTTCCTTGGAGCGCCTCCCCAAGAGGTCATATGTACTCTCTTTTTTTGGTGCAAGGGGAGGGGAGCCAGGTGATTCGTCGGCTTCTCTTCCTCTTTTGTTAGAGGTGACCTTCATTTTTCCATTGCTTTTCGGAGTGGATGGGGCTTCTTTCCTCTCCGATTTCTCGTTGTTATCCTCCTGCTCGCGCTTATTTGGCTGAGCTGCTCGACATTCCCCTTTTCGATTGTGAAACGTACAAAATTTCTCGGGTCGAAAGAGAATGATCTGTTTGGTCCAGAATTGTTGACGGCGAAGGAGTGTTGTCCTTTCGTGGGTGGTTCCTTTACCAAGATTTTCTTGGCCGCATTCTTTTTGTTTGCACTGTACTGCTCTTTGAGTGCTGCGACCTCCTCTTCGTGGGTTGCGAAGTACGATGCTCGGTGTAAGGTGTCGTCTAATGTGGTCGGGGCTCGGACTGCCATTTCCAATTGGAATTTGGAGGGGAACCAGACCCCATTTTTCAGGGCCGCGATTGCTTCGCCTTCATTTAGATTAGCGATCTTGGCCTTGATCTCTCTGAATTTGTTGATGTATTTCCTCAGTGGTTTGAATGGTGCTTGCTTCTGGTTCCATAGGTTCGCTTCGGTTGCTCTTATCTCCATGAAGACGGAATACTGTTTCAAGAAGGCTGAGATTAGTTGTTCAAAGTTGTCGATCGAGTTTTATTCGAGGCCAAAAAACCTTTCTAAGGCCGATCCAGAAAGGTTTCGGCGAAGAAACAACAATATCCGGCTTCTTTTTCTTTGTTGGAAATGTGGGCTCGTGATATCGAGAGTCGGAATGCTCTTACGTGGGCCCTTGGATCACTGTTCCCAGAATATTCTGGAAATCTAATCTTTCTAATGTCGTGCAGCCTCACAGTGGTTATTTTGTGTGTAAAGGGCGTTCGTCTTGTCTCTTTGAGCACTTCGTCTATGTCTGGTGCCGCACTCGTAGCCGTATGCACGACGGCATGTATTCTTTTGAGTTCGGCGTCATTTCTCTCCATGTAATTCTAGAGGGATTTGGCCTCACCTTGCGGTCTCGGAATCCCATCGATATTCAGAGAGTCCGGATTCTGCAGTTTTGTCGGTCAGAACTCTAGGGTCCGGAATCCTGATGCAGGTCCTAAAAACCGCATTTCGTCGATATTTGTTCGATTAGATCTTGATCTTTCAATCGGGATACTTTGTGTTCGACCTTGGGTCCCCGAGGTTCCTTGATCCCGACTTGGGTAAGTCCGGGTTCCTTGAAAGGGATCAGACAATTCGCGGCACCCGTGGGTTCTGGTTTGGACCTCATCTAGATCGGTGTAGATCAGGCTTAGCTGGGTAAAACCAAATCGATGTGGTTGCTATGAGCTTTCCCCCGTGAATCTGACAGATCTGGTGCTGGGGAGATTTGTCGAGGTTATCCTGCTTGGGGCTTGCCACAGCGGATCTGGAGTTCTGTTCGCAGCATCTGATTGATTGCCGAGATTCTCTGCGGTTTCGTTTTTGCGAGATCGCGCTCGGCCTGCTCCAACCGCCCTAACATGGCTTGGTTAGCGATCTCTTGGTTCTGCGTCCAAGCGATCAGGGGTGCTACCATACGACGAATCTCGCTCATCTCTTCGCAGTTCTGTGCTATTGGCATCGGGGAGATCAGCATGTTTCCCTATGTTGTGAAGTCAGTCTGCATATTCCCGGTTCGGGTCCAGACTAGGGATTCGGTGCAATCTGGGACCGATGGTCCCGATGGGTCGATTACCGGTGGGATCTGAGTCGGGGTGACCTCAGCGGCCTGCTGCGTGTTATCTATGGTGGTTGTGTTGCCGGTTCCTGGCGTGGATCCTGTAAGATCGACGCTGAGAGGACGCAAATCGGCTGATCCTGAGGTGTTTCCTGAGGGATCCATATTCGTGCTTCGGAACCTTAGACCGGGTTCTTAGCGAGGACTCTTGTGTTTCATTTCTCCCCACACACGGCGCCAAAATGCGGATCCTAAAACCCACTCTAAGTATTTGGTAGTGTTTGATTATGAACTAAGATAGAAAAAAGGTGGGCAAACGATGTCCTCAGAACACAACGATGTAATCAGATTCTGGTTTACAAAAATGGACTTTGTATTGAATCAATAAGAAGTATACAACAATGTTTCTATACTCGGAGGTGAGATCAATTTAAAGAGATTACAAACAATAAGCTAAAGAGATCGAGGTCGAGGTCGTTGGTCTAAGTGTATTGCTAGGGTTTTGCGCGCTCTCCTTAACTCTCCTTCTTCTCTCTTTTATAGTCGCACTCACCCCTTGATCTTCGTAACCACTCTTCTATTAATTCGGATATGCATTTCGCCACGAAATACGAGCTCGATCTATTCGATGAGGCCGACTATTCTGCCAAACAGCCATGTCCACCTCTTTATTGCCCGATTTGTACGATATTATCCACTTTAGGCTTAAAAGACAAGTCCGCATGGATTTAATCTTGGATTTCTTCCCAAAAGGCCTCGTACTAATTAGAGTTGGACTTCTCTTTATATATCAGACACTTTTTTTCTAAACTTCCAAAGTGGGATTTTATTTGTTATCTCACATTTCCCCCTCAAACTAAGGACCTTACTCATATCATGTGTTTTTCCTTCAGTAAATCATCTTTGCACAACCTTGTACCAGCGATGTAATCGTAGGGTTTCCTTTTAAGATAGATTCTCCCACAACATCAAAGGTCAATGATCTTCTAACTAGTTTCTGCCACAAACCTCCTCTTTCAACTTGAAGGGTTCCATTACAATTTGAAGGGTATTTTGGTATTCTTGCAGATCGTCGTCACACCACTCTGATACCAATTGTTGGAATTGTGTGAGCCCATGTACAACTCTCTATTTTCAGATTAATATGATATTGTCCACTTTGGACTTAAAAGGCAAGCCCGCATGGGTATACTTTTGGATTCCTTTTCAAAAGGCCTCGTACTAATTACAGTTGAACTTCTCTTTATATATTAAAAACTCTTTGTCTAAATTTCCAATGTGTGAATTTGTTTGATATCTCACAAGGATTACCAGCCTATTATTTTAAAACATCGAGAAATGTTCTTCCCAAGTTATACCCTTTGTTTAGTTTCAACTAAAAAACAAAAAAAAACATACCTTGAGTCTCATCATCAAGCACTCCAAAATTATTGTAAGAGGTGGATTACACCCTCACAGGCCCCACGAAGTAGTAGGTCTGGCCCATCCAGCTTTGGGAGACCGGTTCGGCTAAAGGCTGCTTTTAGCCGACGACAGTAGCTTTCAAGTGGACTGATGGAATCAACTAAAAGCAGCCAGCCTGGTAGTTCAGTTTGTCAGCCCGCTCATCTGGCCCGTCGAAGAAAATCCCATTAGGATATCAACCTAAGGCATCAAATAAGTGACTATATGTTGGGGTCAAAATCAGTCACGACAGAATCAATGTCTGATTATTTCTGAAAAACATTTTTTTCTTAAAAAGAAAATAAAAAGCTTGGGAAACCACGATTAGAACCTTGTAAAAATTCAAAAACAATTGGACGGTAAGTTATCGAAAAGGACAATCGAGCAAAGAAATGACCAAAACAAGCTTGTTCGACCCACCTGACGACTAGTTGAACGGACAAAGCCCAACTCAACATTAGGCGAGTTGGAGCAGCTCGACCCACTTGCCCGATTGCGAGTTGGGACTGCTCGACCAACTTTCCTGATGGCAAGTTTGACTGTCACCGTCCAACTCGCCATCAGACGAGTTGGGATTGCTCAACCAACTCGCCTGATGGTGAGTTGGACTGTCACCGTCCAGCTCGCCCTCAGGTGAGTTGAGTATAACCATCCAATTCGCCTGATGGCGAGCTGGACCATCCCCATCCAGCTCGCCATCATGCGAGTTGGATCAGCCCATAAAACTCGCCTGCTTGTGATTTGGACTGTCCCCATGCAGCTCGCCATCAGGCAAGGTGGATTGTTTCCATCCAACTTGCCATCAGGCGAGCTGGATCAGCTCATCCAACTCACTTGTTGGCGAGTTGTATCGACAACGTCCAGCTCTCCATCAGGTGAGTTGGATCGGAACCATCTGTCTCGGTTCCGATCAATGCCTATTTTGAACCTCAATCACAATGCCTCTTGTTTCATCTCGATTGGAGTTATTGTTGTAACTTTACGATAAAAACCGTAAAGACTTGTTTTCTTGTATAAACACAAATTGTTTGTATAAAACAGTACCGGTAGACTTAACACCGAAGTTACCTCAACTATACGAGTAATTTGAACTATTTATAAAACTGAAGTCATACCAATGGTTTCTCTTGGAGAAATCATAAAAACGTTTTGGTCGAAAACCGGCCCGAAAAGGTCTAAAACATGGCTAAAAGCCTATTTACCATTTTAGATGGGATTGAGCCTAAAGATACTATGGTGGGTTTCCTGGTGTTCATAGGAGAAGATATATGTAAAGTTCTGATGATAAATGTCAAGTTTCAAGGGAAAATCATGAAGATCAAAGAAAAAAGGGAATATTTTCGGAAACCGATAAACACAACTTGGGGCAGAAAATGGAAGAGAAACCCGTCATAAGAGGAGTATATACAGAACGTCAAGGCTAGAAACGAAGAGAGGCAGAAAAACACAAAAAACTTATTACTTAGAGTGATTTAATCATTTTTTTGTTTTTTATTCTCGTGTTGCCACTCAACTAGGTTAATAAGTCTTAGGTGGTTAGAACTAGGGATTTCACCAACAGATCTTGCGGTCAAGGCTTTACCTGTTGTAATGCTCATTGACGAATTCAGAATAAGACATTCTTTGCTCTCTTTCGTTTGTATCGATCATTTAATTCGTCTGTTTTCATTGCTTGGTTGTTTGACGTGTGGCTTAACAGAAATCCAGGACCTCATGAGAAGTTAGGGTTTATTAGCTTTTCTTATTTTTAGGAAATCGACAGTGCGAGTTTTGGTTCCCACATTTTGGCGCTATAAGGAGGGGGGGGAGGGTTGGTACAAATCAATCTAACTCTCATCCACAAGCGCTTGATCGGAAGTTTCTACTGACGACCAAACCAACCGATAAACTCACGACGATGGAGGCATCAGCGACCACGTCAACACTCCATCAGCGAACATTACCGCGGTTAACGCTGATGCCAACACCGTGACGTCTGGGGAGGTGAAAAATATGTTCTCTGCTTTTGAAAAGAAGTCGGAAGAACAAGAAAAAAGCTTGGGATCTCTCGCTTAACAAGTCGAAACCCTAACAGTGAGGGCCCAAGTAGTTCGTCCTCGTGGAACAACTAGGGTTCGCTAGAGAAGACTCGACTTTGCAACTCTGCTGGACATGCCTCAAAACTCGCGGGAAAATACATCAGAACAAAATCTCAGCGAGACAACCCATGCTCAGAAAAACCCTCCACCACTGGATCATGGAGCAGAGGAACACGAAGTCGAACGTGTCGGCTTGGATCCCAACGATCAGTCCGATAATTTGGAAGAAGACGCTGGTGTGGATCTGAGAAGGAAAAGAAACCACATGGCTCAGGAAGACTCTTTGTTTGACAAACCCATGATCGAAAAAGAAGAAAACATCATATGGGTAGAACATGAGAAACTAGCCGAAGAGCATGCTCAAATCACTCGCAGGAAAAACCGACGAGGTCGGAAAACCAGTGGAGATATCTTTGAGATTTACGATCTCCGTGAACAAATTACAAAAACGCCCACGGAAGTAAGAGCAGTTAAATCTCAAATTCACCACGCTGCTAGCGCCACACTTGAAATCGATCGACTGCTCAAAGAGGCTCGGAAAACACCCTTCACAGCTTGCATCACCGATACCAGAGTATCAATCCTGGAAAGATCAAGGTACTCACCCACAAAGGTACAACTGATCCCAAGGCACACCTACAAGCCTTCCAGATCACGATGAGAAGGCAAAACTCAGAGATAACAAAAGAGTGGCCGGACATTGCCGCTTTCATCGAGAACCTTCAAGGAGCAGCGCTTGAGTGGTTCTCCCAACTTAGCCGAAACTCCATCTGAAGTTTCCACCAAATCTCTTTGAAGTTTCTCAAGAAATACTCTATGTTCATAGACTGAGAAACCTTTGACGTTGACCTTTGAAGTCTGGCTCAATAAGAAGACGAACCTCTCTACGGCTTTATGAACAGATTCAAAATTATCATTTCCAGAGTTAGCAGAATAAGCGACAAGGTGGCTATAGACGCGCTCCGCAAAACGCTCTGGTACAAGTCGAAATTCAGGAAGTGGATAACCCTCGACAAGCCGCGCACGATCCAAGATGAGCTCCACAAAGCCACATACTACATCATTATCTAAGAAGAGACCAAGGTCTTGTCGCAAAAGCATAAGCCGATGAAGACGTCCTCAAAAGATTCAGCGTCAGACCAGAAGCCAAAAAAGAAAAACCCTTATAACGACCAGTACGTCCATCACAAGGGGGGGGAGATCTTTAGGGAACGCATAACTATGCCATCAACTCTGGATCTGAACAAGCGCGGATGAAGGGAAACACATGAACCCAAAATCTGAATTATGACGAGAACACCTTCTGCGACATCCATCAGATCCGTGGTCACACGAGTGTCAACAGCAAAGTTCTCGAGGCAATGTTGGCTGCAAATTTTCTTGCAGGAGAGCTCTCCGATATAACGAGCGTAAAAGATCTTATCCGGGATTTCGATCGTTCCACAAAGACTGATAAGACCCTGCAATCAAAGAACTCATCTCGGAGAAATCAGTCGGATGAAAAACGTGGAAGGAGACAAGACGAAAAGCGTAACGACAACAATCGTCGTAAAGTAACATGACCATTCACAATACTACATCGATACAGTTTTGTTGATCAAGTCATATCAGCGGATTTCTGAGTCAGGCGCAAGTTGGTATCCACCCCGCAACTTTCCAAACAAAGCTGTCACCTTTGAAGAAGAGGAAGCTCGTGGAATCGAGTAGCCCCACAGCGACCCACTCGTTATCGTCCTCGTTATCAGAGATCTCTAAGTCATCAGAATCACTGTGGACACGGGAAGCACAATCTACGTCATCTTCCGTGACACTCTCAAAAGGATGAATGCCGAGCTGGGAGAAGTCATACCAAGGCAAAACCGTTAACTGGTTTTTGAGCATAACGTCGATGACTCTCGGATGGATCAAACTCCCAGTCATGGCAAAGGAAGTCACAAATATCGCCAACTTCGCGGTCGTCGACAACCCAGCCATCTACAACGTCATCATGGAAACACCTTGGATAAACGCCATGAAGGCAGTCCCATCAACGTATCATCTAGGCATCAAATTCTCGACTCCTAATGGAATTGCCACAATTTGGGGATGCCAGAAGAGATCATGACTTTGCTACTTAGCCGAACATAAGCTAAGGCAAGTCATGACTACTTCAACGGCAAAACCAAAACGCACAAAGATAACTCAGCCATCGGCTGAAAACACTTAGAAGAAACACGATTCAACATCGACTACTCAAGCAATGGTTTCGGAAACCAAATTTTTCTAACTCTATACTATCTGATTAGTATGATATTGTCCACTATGGGATAGTAAGGCAAGCCCACATGGATTTATTTTTAGATTCCTTCCCAAAAGGACTTGTACTAATTTGAGTTGGAGTTCTCTTTATATATTAGACACTGTTTGTCTAAACTTCCAATATGGGATTTTGTTTGATATCTCACATTCTCCCCGTCAAACTAAGGACCACACTCACCTCATGTGTTTTTTATTTGGCGAATCATCTTGGCATCACCTTGTACCAGCGATGTAATCGCAGGGTTTCTTTTTCAGAATGATTCTCCTACAACATCACAAGTGCATGATATTGTAACTAGTTTCAGCCACACACCTCCTCTTTCGACTTGAAGGGTCACATTCCTATTTGAAGAGTATTTTGGTCTTCTTGCAGATCGTCGTCACACCGCTTTGATACCAATTGTTGGAATTGTGTGAGCCTATGTCCAACTCTTTATTGTCCGCTTAATACGATAGCACTACAAGAATACAAGGGCTTACCGACTACATAATTAGTAGTTAGTTGGTCGTAATAAGGGTATTACTACCAATTAACTTCCAAAAGAGATTAGTCATTATTCACTGGTCGTAATTCCTATTAGTCGCACATTAGTCGTAATATTATGACCCATTCATTTAGTCGTACATTGGTCGTAATATTCCGACTATAAGGTTGGTCGTAAATTAGTCGTACTATTACAACTAGATTCCGTAGTCATATACAAACCGTAAAAGGTTTAGTCGTAAGATTGACGTAAATTACGTCTAACAGTTGGTCGTTGATTGGACGTAAATTACGACTAATGAACCTCGACTACAGAGGTAAACTGGTCGTAAATTAACAAGTACTTTACATCTTTAGTAGATGTACATTGGTCATAAATTTGAGACCGAATTACGTCTTGCTTATTATATTTACGTATTTTATATTTTAATTAAAATATTTTTTTTAAATGTAATTAAAATACAAAAATATATATTTTTTTTAATTTAATTTTTAAAAATTTGATAAATTTAAAAGAAAATATCTAGTCATCATCCATAAACATATTATATCCATAACATAAAAATATTCAAAATACAAATTAATTAAAACTGAAAAACTAAGCATTAAGGTTTATTTCGTTGAAGAGATCAGAACTACCCTCGTCCGCATGTCGCTCTAAATCCGCATGCTCTTCCGGAGTGGGGCCTGGGTTACAGGTCGGTCGTTGAGCCTGCCACGCAGAGGCAACATACGGGTTTACGTTGGAGGTTTTCTTTATCATCAGATCGAACATATTTTCCATAGTCTTAAATTTATCCTTGTGGTCGGCTATGACTAGGTTGGCAGCTGCCAAATCCCTTCGGAGAGAAGAATCTTCTTCCATTCTTGCAGCGTGTTCATCTCTCGCCATCGGGACATCGTTGGCACTTCCGATCCCAATTATACGTCCCTTTCTCTTCGGGACAACCTTCAATTAATGAGTGGATATTTATTAATTAGTACATATGTAAAAACTAAATTAAAAATTAAAAAATGTAAATAAACTTAAATTAAAAAAATTGAATATTTTACCTGCTCAAAAATTTTTTCTTGTTCGATGGTGGATAGCTGGACCAGTGCACCTTCTGGACTTTGTTGCGACAACTTAGTCTGGACCTCCTGGATTCGAGTCTCTACATCGTTGTAGATCTTCTTTGCTTGAGGATGCGGGAAAGTGCCATCGGCATGCTGGTGTGTCGTCTTGTAAAGTCGGGCCACAGATGGTGGTACTCCTTCTATGGCAGCCTATATTAAAAAAATCAAATTAATTATACTCACGCGTTCAATATTTAATATAAATTAATTAAGAAAGATCAAAGACTTACAATCTGTAGTGCCTCCCGGCGTGTGGAGCCTGTTCGGAAGTATGAGGTATTGATGGGTTACCTTCAGCATCACGGGTCATCAGGACAGAAGAGCACTTGAGAGACCTTTATACTGACACAAGCAAATTCCAATAAGCCTTCAAGCAATTCTAAACGTCATTGCTGAGGTAGGTTTCTTTTGCGTCATCCCCCATAACCCTCCACTTTTCCTTCCAATCGCCAACAATATTCTTTAGGCGAGCCATCGCCTTTTTGTAGAACCTTTCCTTCACCTTTTCGTTGCCAATTCCATTTTTGCTACAAAAAACTATTAAAAACTTTAATTAATTAAATATTAATCAAAATAGTAATTTTTAAATCAAAATAAAAAATATATTTAAAACTAACTGCAAAGCACTTGAACCAAATGACGCAAACGTGGTTCGGTGTAAGAAACCAGTTTAGATGCGCTTCCAGGAAGTTTGCCTTGATGATATCCCCAACTCTCTGTCCCACACAATTGTCCATTAAAAACCTACAAAATTTGAAAGAATACATATATTAATTATACCAATATATATTAATTAATTGTTGTATATAAGATTAAATAATTAATTAATTGACATATATTTATATATTAATTAATGAATTATCAAAACGTGCCGGATTTTTGATCTGGATCGATGATTCGTAAACCTTATCATCCTGGCATTTGGAGAATGTCTTCCACTGTATATCTTGCATATGGTGCATTCGGTGGCAACATCAAATCTGGATGAACAACTGCAGGAGCCGGAGCAGCTGCATGAGCCGGAGGAGCTCCAGGAGCCGAAGGATGGTGTGGAGGCTGGTGTGAAGGCTTCGGTGGAACTTGCTCCATTGGTTCATCATAAATAAATTATGCCGCATGATCATCAAACTGCGGATAGTATGGAGCTACATGAGGGACGTCGTATGCCTGTGGAGGAATTTGGCTCTCTGGGACCGTGTCTTGGCCGGATGATGTGCCGGAGGTAGAAGCATCAGGATCCGTCTGACTGAGAAAGGTACTCTCGTAAGATTTTCTAGATGCAAGGTTCCTAAGTCTCTTTCTACCACTAGCAGCAATATCGTCAATCTGAATTTATTTTTTTAAAACATGGCTGGTTATAAACAATTCAAAGTTATTATATAAAAATATATAATCTAAACATATTCTAATTCCATCATAACTACATCCTAATCTACTTCCAACCTAAACTAATTCCAAACCTAATCTAATCACCTAACTAGCCACCTAAAACTTAAAAAAACCAAACTTACCGAGGGGAGGGGAAGTCGTTGTTAGAGAGAAGAGAATGAGCAACCGAAGTGCTTCGGGGAGGTACGACTATATATAGAGTTTTACTCCTGGTCATAATTTAGTCGTAATATTACGACCAATTAGGGACTCAGAGTCGTAATCTCGTCCTACATATACGACCAAAGAGTGACCAACTAGATTTATGACCAATTAGGGACCAGACTTTCTTTCTAGTTTACGACCAGCTTGGGACTCGTAGTCGTAAATTAGAAGTTCACTTACAACTAATGAGGGACCAAGGTCTTTATGACCAAAAAGTGACCACCAATGTAATACGAAAAGTTTAGAGAGGTTTATCAAAACTTTTGATAAACCTCTCTTTAACAATTTGTCAAATTTATAAAAAAACATTCGATTGATACAAATTTATCTCCCAAAAAAAATTATCAGATGCTGAGGTTCCAAGCGAAGAAACTGAAAGTTCAGTTTCTTCGGAGGAATCTTCAGGCGTCTAATAGATCTTTTTGGAAGATATATTTAACAATCTGTCTCAAACTCGAAGATTCTTTAATTTTTTCTTTGACCTCTACAGTTAAGGTGCGTGCACTAAGATCTCAGAAAAAGCTCTGATGCCTACAAATAATATACAAGCCAACGTAAAAAACTTTTTATAAGTTTTTTCCCAATAAGAAGTGATAATAACTTTAATTATTTGTTTCCTGCAAGTGCTTCGTGATCATTTTTTGGAAGTAACTCCGCAAATGCAAATGGTAGAAGTCGTTACATAAACACATGACAGTCATGACTCTTCATCCCTGAAAACTTTTGTCCCTGCTGATCAACACATCTTGATAGATTTGAAACATATCCATCAGAAAACCTCACATCTGAAGCCACCCACTTGAACAATGCCGCTTTTGCTGCTGCTGACAATCTAAAACTAGGAACCAGAATTTTCTCATTGTTTTTAATATGCAGCTCAATCCTAGAACATAGTGAAGGCAAATCCAACCTTGAGTTCTTGTTATCTTTTGTCTTCCCAGGGACGTTCAACAAAGTATTGATGGTGTTGTCAAAGAAATTCTTCTCTATATGTATCACATCAAAATTGTGGCGCAAAAGTAGATCTTTCCAATATGGAAGTTCCCAAAATATACTCTTCTTGTGCCAATTATGTTGTGTCCCGTAACCATCAGACATATTTGCAAGAGTATGCCAGTTACCCGCTTTGGTGACTATGTCTAGTCCACCATAGTAATCAATATCCTTCTCGAGTTCCTCCAGATAAATATGGTGGAGCGGTATCCCGTACAACTCTACTTGACCAAAACAATTTCTTGTTCCTTCGGTACGGATGGTTAATGGGAAGAAATCTCCGATGACAATAAAACCAAGACGTCTCCCTACCATTCTTCAGCTGAAATGCGTCTGTGCTTCCCATACAATAAGGACAAGATAGCCTCCCATGCGTCGTCCAACCTGACAACATCACGTATGCAAGAAATTCACTAATGGTCCACAAAAGAACTGCTCGCATTGTAAAGTTTGTTCTTGTTGATCAATCATATATCTGCACGCCTATTGACCATAATTCCGTCGATTCTTCTATCAAAGGCTGTAGAAAAACATCAATGGACCTCTTCGGATGCTTTTGACCAGGTGTCAATATACTCATGAAAAGAAATTCCTTTTCCATACACATCTCTGGTGGAAGGTTGTATGGCGTCAGAAGACAGGCCAAAGCGAGTATTGTCTTCCAGACATTCCAAATGGACTAAAGCTATCTATGCAGAGTCCAAGATAAATGTTGCGGGGGTTCCTTGCAAAATCAGGGTACACCGAATTCAAGTGTGTCCACGCTTTTGCATCAGAGGGATGATTGATCTCGCCTTCCTTCTGAGTATGTTACACATGCCATCTCATTGATTCTGCTGTCTTCTCAGATTGATATAATCTCTCTTCAGTCTATCCTTAATAGGTAAGTATCACATCTGCTGGTACGGCACCCTATTCCGCCCACGTCCTTGCGATTTATATCGTGGCTTCTTGCAAAATTTACACTCTAACAATTCTGCATTGTTTCCCTAATATATCATACAGTTGTCTATACACACATCATCTATCTTCGAAGGTGAGCCAAGACTATGAACCAGTTTATGAATCTTATAATAAGATTCAGCACACAAATTATCTTCAGGCAAATACTCTTTAAACAACTCAGCCAATGCATCCATACAAACTTCATGTGAGTTATGATTTGTTTTGATATTCATCATCCTAGCTGCCAATGATAATTTAGAAAGACCTTCTCTAGAACCTTCATAAATTGGCTCATTAGCTGCTGCTAGCATTTTGTAAAATCTTTTGGCATCCAAGTTAGTCTCCTCTACATTTTCGACCTCCTCTATTACTGATGTTGTTTCACGAAATGCATCTGTAACCATATCATGCATCCATCATGATCTACCATATGATCCTCTTGATGATAACTTTCAGAAGGCAAATGTGGTTTTTCTCTGTTACAAACATTTTCAACCTTATTACTACTACTAGCTTCATTCCTATTAATACCCTCTCTGTGGTTAAACCAAATATAGTAATGTGGAGTAAATCCTCTATTTACTATATGTTTCCAGACCGTTTCACTAGCAGCAAAATTCTTATTGTTGCATTTACTACGGGGACAAAACACTTTACTCGTTTCCTTTGTGAGAGATGCCTATCCGGCCTGGTGTATGAATATCTCTGCTCCGTTGATAAATTTGTTTGTTACTTTTCCGCTAGAATCTTTATGCGCATACATCCAACTTCAAAGCTCATAAATATTTTTAGACATTTTTTACTCTTTTTTTTTGTTTTTTTCTAGTGCATCTTAAGAATGAGGGAGCAGATCATATTTATAGGGAAAATTTTGATTTTGGTAGGTAGAAATATTACAACAAATTTACGTTTGATCATAACTAAACTACCTGCTGTACTCGTAAGTTGCTAGTTAATCAGATGCTAATAGTAAGATGTAATTTAGCCGTACTATTTATGACTATGTTACGTCTAGTTTACGACTACCACTGTTAGTAGCAAAATTACGTTCAAATTACGACTAAAGCTCTTGTAGTCGTAAGTTAGATGTAATGTCAAAATTAAATTATGACTACACATTTGTAGTCGTAAATTGTGGTCGTTAATCTCACGTTCTCTTGTAGTGTAGTGTGCACTTTGGGCTTAAAAGGGAAGTTCACATGGATTTACTTTTGAATTCCTTCCCAAAAGGCCGCACTTAATAGATTTGGACTTCTATTTATATATTAGACAATCTTTGTCTAAACTTTCAATTTGGGATTTAGTTTGATATCTCACATGGATTACCAACCTATTATTCTAAAACATCGAGAAATGTGCTTCCCAACTTATACCCATTGTTCTGTTTCAAATAAAAACCAAACAAACCAACCTTGACTATCATCATCAACCACTCCCACATTATTGTAGGAAGTGGACTACGCCCTCACAGGGCCTACGAAGTAGCAGGTCTGGCCCATCAAGCTTTGGGAGTAATATAGCCTATTTATTACCAGTTTTAGGCCATGTTCTAGGCTTTATTAAGAGTCTATTATGTGTGTCTAGGATATGTTTTAGAATATTTACAGGTCCAGGGGCCTTTTGGAAATAAATAGATATACTTGGAGCTTTTAGAGAATTTGGAGGAGAAGAATCCGTAGCTGACTACAACGACAACACCGCTTCGATCGACACTTCTTTACGGACAGCATAGGCAGACATACGAACTCGAGTATTGACCGACACTGATTACATAGCAACGATCAACATCATCTTACCCGCATCGATCGACAGAAGAAGGCTAGTTCAGATGGTTGCAAATTTAGTATTGATTCGGGACGAGAGTGGAGACATGCATGACCTAGACGGTCATCTGCGTAATGCAGCAAGTCAACAGATCAAGGAGAAAATAGACGCTGGACAGGTGCACCAGCTCAATGCACTGATTGATGATGATTTTTGGGTAGATGTGAAGAGAGAAAGGCTACAAAAGGGAGGATTCCGTGTAGAAAAGTTGAGTTTGCCTAACAGTTCGCAAGGACAACGATCGACAATGGTTCCCGGGAATCGATCGACGGTGCCTGTGGAGTTAGTAGAATCGGGAAAATCTTCGAACATCATTCGACGCATCGATCGACGGTTCCCTGCAGCAAATTGGGTCCCCTTTCAAAAAATCGCGAATATGACAATTCTGGAGTAGAAAATGGGTGCATCAGAGCCCATGATGCTTGGTAAAACTACCAAGGATCATCCCATGAAGAAATAAAGGATTGTTCTAGAGAAGAAAATGGATTCTGGAAAATTTGTGGTGCCATGTCTGATCAAAAGCCACAAGTTTCCAACGCCCTATGTGATACTGGATCATCAGTGAGCATGATACCCAGAGCTATGGCAGAAAAGTTGAACCTAAGAGTGGAGCCTTCCGAAGATTCTTTCGTCTTTGTGGATTGCTCCAAGGTGGATTTTGGAGGTATTTGTAGAGATGTCCCACCGAAAATTCAAGATGTCTTAGTCCCAATAGACTTTCATGTGATGGATATCCAGATCAATTGGAATTCTTCCTTGTTACTTGGAAAAGCTTTCATGGCTACCGTGGGAGCTATCTGCGACATGAGCACAAGCAGGTTTTGCCTTTCCATGATTGATCATAATTTATATTATGAAATTTATAAGAACAAACCTGCACTCACGAAATTGTGTGATAATGCAGAACTTGTGGCCACATGCTTCTGTGATTATGACCTCAATGAAGAGTCAGAAGATGGAGCATCGATCGACACTCAACAAAGACTATTGATCGACACGCTTGCAGTTCAGCAATCAGTCAACACCCACCCTTTGTTATCGATCGACACTCACACTCCAGATCCGATCAACAACTGCCACACGGATGGTGATTACAACACATCACACCCCGAGTACGACAAAGACTACAGATAGGAAGAGATGATAGAGTACTTTGGTATTGCTATGGAAAAGGCTGGTGTTTTTCATATTTCCCATCGACTCGGGAAATCGACATCGATCGACAGTAACCCTATACCATCGATCAATACTGACCAAAAAGAAGTATCCGGAGTAGATTCAACTGCATAAAGCGAGAAGGAATATGATTATCAACAACCAGACGAGTTCGGTATCATGAGAGATCTAGAAGGTCACGCAAGAGCTATGGATGGCAGACTACTAAATGTCACAAGGGAAGATATTGCAGACATTATCGCCATGGCTAATGGAGCGGGAAAGCTTTTCTCACAACAGTCTGGTTATCGAGCATCGATCGGAGGGCACCATACACCATCGATCGACACATGTCCAGTATGCGAAGGATACAATGAAGACTACAGAGGGGAAGAGAAGATTGAATATCGAGGCCTGGCATCAGAAGACGCTGGCTGGGTGATGAACGCAAGAGTTGATAATCAAGCATCAATAACACGCTACTCTTGGCCTTAAAATGACATCAGACGAGAACAAGAACATGAACATGGAGCAGAAGAGACAAATATTGGAAATCTCAGACCAGATGAGTTCAGAATTTTCAGAGACCCAAAGGGACGTGCATATGCTCTTCATGGGAGAATCCTACACTTATCTAAGGAAGATGTAGCACATGCCCTTATTATGGCTAATGGATCGAGTACTTTACTTGGACAGCAGCAACAACCATCGATCGACACACACAATTCAGCATCGATCGATATTGAGGAGAAGAGGCACGAGCCGATATGTACTGATCCGGACACTTTCATACGACCATCTATCAACACCAACATCAGGACATTGATCGATTGGCGTTTCGAGCAAGGTACAAGAGCTTTCGATACTGTAGGCAATAGACGTTTCCTGTGGGAAAAAAAAGATGAGTATGGCATGTACATAGATGAGAATGGTAATGCACGAGCTACAGACGGAAGGATAGTAAATGTGAAAGTTGAAGACATCAGAGCAGTTCTAGAAAGAGCTAATTTGTTTGAGCAGAGATACATATGCTTGCCAGAACATGCAGCAAGGATCGCTATGTCTAGGTAGGATCAACAAACATACATCAGAGAAGAGATTGATGATATTGTGAATGCTATCTACAAAAATCAAGATATGTCACTCAGGAGGTTGGATAATGTCTACTACCCTATATACACCTGCCTCACCGGTTTGACTGCACACATAGATGAGATGAAGCAAGATTTGGATATTGTTTAGAGATATCATGCGATTGAGGCAGACAATCAAGCATTGATCGACGGCAATATCATGCCATCGATTGATACTGAAGAGAACAAACAGAAGACGACAGCAGAAACAGCATTGGAAGATATGTTTGATGAGATTGCATTTTCTTAGAGCCTGATGAAGGAAGATATTTCTCAGCAATTTGAAGATTTACCAGAGACTACAATTGTCAGACTAAGAATGCTACAACGCAATATTGAGAATATAGAAAATGGAATGCATTCAATGGACTTTTCAGAACAATTACAAAGAATGAGAACACTAGAGGAGATGAGGCAATAAGGAGCTTCATCAGTACATGGTTTCAGAAGAGAAAAGAAGATGTAGACACCTATTCTCCAAGTGTTGACCCAACTTCGTACTAGTCCGAGAGTACACAACGTCGAGCAAATGACTATAACCAAGCGCTGAGTGGGAGGCAACCCACTGTTTAGTAAGCTTTTAGTTCATTTTTACTTATACTACTACTTATTTTGAGTTTTATTTTGTTTTTATAGACTGTTTGCGCCACCATGGATCGACACCATAGATGTACCATCAGTCGACATTGGATTGCGGCCATCGATCGACCACACATGCCTACCATTGATCGATACTCTTTACAGAGTCTGGTATCGATTTTTTCTACTTAATCTATTTTCTTATGATTTACTATTTCCTAACCAATCCGATGCGGATTACACTGGGAACAATGTAATTTAAGTCTGGGGGAGGTTCGCTAATGCAAGTTGATTTGTTTTGAGTTTTTCAAAAAGTTTTATTGAGTCAAGAAGGAGACTACGATCTAGATTTATCATTGACTAACCACACTTTAGCACCCTTTTTAGAAGGTTGTTGCAGAGATTACTAGAGATACAAAAGTGGATCATCCTGCCACTATATCACACTTGCTTAGAAAGTTTGAAAGCTGATTTCCAACACTAATCCTGACATTATTTGCTTGCTTTGGGACTTGGTTCCTTCTACAAGTGTGTAGGTACAAGTCATTGCACCTTTTGTTCCCTTCTCTCTTTCTCTCCAGCATCTAACTAATAGATTAAAAGATTGAGATGACTTCCCGAGATGAAGAGGGGTAGGTACATTACCCATGACCCCAATATTCTAATTCGGAGGAATGATCACACATTATTGGAAGCGAGGGGGTAGGTACATTACCGATGATCCCACTATTCGCCTCAATTTTGCCCAAAAATAAAAAAACAGAAGAAATGAAAAGAAGAGGAAATCGAAAATGAGATGGCAAGATAAACTGTATCAGCATCATTGTCCATTAAATTTGAGATCTAAAGAAGATTCAGAAAGAAAAGGGGGAAGAAAGGAGCCAGAGAAGACTTTATGTCAAGTTGTTCAGATACTTGCAGAGGTAAAAGTCCATGTGTCATTTGGTCGATACTTCCAAGGTAAAGTCTACAAAGAAATGAAATCAATAGAGGGGTGAGTCAGACTAGTATTTGCTAAGTTTTTGGTAGAATAGACTTGGTTGCAATACTAGGATATGTATATAAAGTTTCCCTGTGATTGACGTGATAGCATGTGGTTGCAAAAAATTAAGGTGACAACTATACTTTGACATTATGTGAGTCTCCACTTTTTAAAACCTCTTTCACATGCTTAGTTTGCTTGGGGACAAGCAAAATATTAAGTCTGGGGGGGAGTTGATATAACCTATTTATTACCAGTTTTGGGCCATGTTTTAGGCTCTACTTAGAGTCTATTGTGTATGTCTAGGATATGTTTTAGAGTATTTACAGGTCCAGGGAGGTTTTGAAAATAAATGGAGATAGTTAGGGCTTTTGGACACAGTTAGAGGAGAACAATCTGTAGCTGACTAGTTGAGGAGCCGAAGTACAAGACTGTCGTCGATCGAAGACATAACCTTGGAGTCGACCAATGATGAAAGACCAAGGTCGATCGATGTTGGAAACTTGCCATCGATCCACACCCAACTCGCAAGACAGCCGATTGAAAAGCCTAAGTTTAGAAGACAAATGACAAGAATGCACTAGACGAGTTTTGACCTAGGTTTTAGGGTTTTTATATTTATGCTCATGTATTGAAAGCATGCATAGTGTGAAAGTACAATCCTAAGCAAGGCTTGACACAACTTACATAGGTTTATAGTTCTAGGTTTTAGGGGAGAAGATTCATGACTCCTTAGGGAGATTTGTATTGGAACTCCTATATTTTATCTATGCATTCTATTCAGACTATTGTTCTTTTTTTGATTATGTCTGAGTAGTCATCAACTAAATTTAGGGTTAAATGATAACAATCATAGATTTCCATTTTGCATCTCTACTTCTTGATAAAAAATATTTCCTTAACTGATTGTTTGCCACCAATATATATATTTACCTAACTTATTCTTTAGAAACAAGAAAACTATTGTGTGGCATTGCTCTCTGTGGATTCGATCCCTAAGTACTACACCTTATCTCTTTTGGCAAGAGTACTATTTGTGTGTTAAGACCATGGTTAATTTGATAGTGATTTGTTTAGGATATTTATACCTTGCTAGAACAATAAAAACACGCACTTCATGGAGATCGGCTTGGCTAAAGACTGTGTTTAGCTGATGACAGTCACTTTCGAGTGGATAGATGGAATCGACTAAAAGCAACCAGCCTGGTAGTTCAGTTTGTCAGCCCACTGGTCCGACCCGTCGAAGAAAAGCCCATTAGGAAATCAATCTAGGGCATCAAAGGTTTAAGCGATTATATGTTGGGGGCAAAATCAGTCACAACATTATCAATGTCCAAAATTTACCGGAAAACATTTGTTTTCTAATAAGAAAACAAAAAGCGTGGGAAACCATGATTCGAACCTTGTAAAAATTCAAAAAGTATTGGATGGAAAGTAATCGGAAAGGGCAATCGAGCAACAGAATGACCAAAACAACTGTGTCCGACCCGCCCGACGGCAAGTTGAACGAACCAAGCCCAACCGCCATCAGGTGAGTTGGAGCAGCTCGCCTAACTAACCTAATGGCGAATTAGATGGTCTCTGTCCAACAAAGCATCAGGCGAGTTGGGACTGCTCCACCAACTCGCCTGGTGGCGAGGTTGACTGTCACCTTCTAACTCTCCATTAGGCGAGTTGGGATGGCTCGACCAACTCGCCTGATGGTTAGTTGGACTGTCACCGTCTAGCTCGCCATCTGGCGAGTTGGATCACGTCATCCAACTTACCTGATTGCGAGTTGGATCGACCACATCCAGCTCACCATCATGCGAGTTGGATCAACAGCATCCTTCTTGGTTCCGATCAATGCATGTTTTGAACCTCGATCACACTTTCTCTTGTTTCGTCTCGAGTAGATTTACCGTTGGAACTTTACGATAAAACCGTAGAGACTTGTTTTCTCGTATGAGTTCGAATTGTTCGTATAAAATGGCAACAGTTTACTTAACACCGAAGTTCCCTCAATGATACGAGTAATTTGAACTATTTATAAAACCTATGTCGTACCAAAGGTTTTCTCTCGAAGAAATCGTAAAAACGTTTAAGTCAAAAAATGGCCCAAAAAGTCTAAAACACGACTAAAAGCCCACTTACAATTTTGATGGGATTGTGCCTCAGGATATTATGTCGGTTTATGTATTGTTCGCAGGAGAAGATAAATGTCAAGTCCATAAGATAAATGTCAAGTTTCGAGGGATAATCATGAAGATCGAAGAAAAATGGAATATTTCAGCAAAGCGATAAACACAACTCGGGGCAGAAAAGGGAACTACCTTATGAGGAGTATGTAAGGAACACCAATGTTAGAGATGAAGAGAGACAAAAACACATAGAAAACTCAGCACTTAGAACGATTCATGCAATTTTTTATTTTCTTTTCTCGAGCTATGACCCAACTAGGTTAACAAGTCTTAGGTGCTTAGAACTAGGAATTCGACAATAGTTCTTGCAGCTGACGCTTTACCTGTTGTAACGCTCATTCACGATTTTGGAATAAGATCTACTTTGATCTTTATTTTTTCTTTTTATCAATTATTTACTTCGAGTATTTTCATTGTCTGATTGCTAAACCTTTGGCTTAACATAAATCTAGGACCTCTAGGAAAGTTAGGGTTTCTTAACTTTCTTTATTTTGCAGAAATCGACAATGAAAATTTTGGTTCCACACTATATCAGGAAGGTAGGAATAAGAAGAAAGGGGATCTAAAAAACCATCAAGGAATCGGCAGAGAAAAAGCTTAAATTTTTACCTCACTTGTATTCAATCGATCTGTACTTTCCCGGCCACGCTTTACGAGCGCCCGCCATCTTCTTTTCTATACTTTCCTTATCTGTATATTGATGAACCTCTTTCAAGTTAATCAAACCACTTCGTAATACCCCACCGACGAGTTTTGTCTCTCTCACTGAAATCCGACCAAACTCGGTACAAACAGTTGGCGCTCACCGTGGGGCATAACGAAGTTACGTTGGTTCCCGAATAAAAGCCCCTTGACAACCTGCCAAACTCTACTCTGCTTCCCGCAGCTCCGGTTTATTCAGAGTTTATAAACACCATCATGGCTCGCGCCACTCAATAGCAGGAAGCCATAAAGGCCACAAACAAACAACTCGCCGCCTTAGCTGTTATCCTTGCTCCAGCCAAACACATCTCAAATCCTCCGTAGATCCTGCGTTAACTCTTTGGTACAGACCGGCCACCGGGTGGCGACGAGCAGGCAGCAGATATCGTACAACAAGCTCAGGTAGATACCACAGAACAGCAAACCGGCGAAGCTGTACAAAACCTCAGCGGCCAAGATCTGCAAACAATCTGAGATATCACAACACTCAAGCTATCGCTGCCAAATATTCACTCAAAAATCCACCACGTTACAATATCTGCACCACGAATCGACCGAGTCCCTACCGCCACGCTAAGAAGCCCTCTTTCCCAACGAACCAATGATGTACGGCTCAGACCGACGGACAAGATCCGTTTTCCAGATTTCTGTGGTGACACAGATCCCACTGAACACGTAACCTCATTAAACATCGAGATGGGCTGAGCCAGGTTCTCCAACGAGGAAATGGACGCAGGTTTCTATCAACTTTTTGTCGAAAGTCTCGTGGACCAGCTCTCAACTGGTTCTTCCGGCTGCCCAAAAATTCCGTTGAGAGCTTCCTCGACTTGTGGACCACCTTCCCCAAGCATTATATCATGTTCACTCACCAAGGGGCAACCGCCTCTGACCTGTGGAAGTTATCTCAGTCTCAGGGACAGCCACTCCGCGAATTCATGGAAACGTTCAAAAACATCGTGTCAAAGGTCAACTTCCCTAGCAGCATCGCCGTAGACTCGCTGATGAACACTCTTTACGTGCACTTAAAATTCTGTTATGACCTATACCCCAATCCATAGCATCCCTCCAGGGTGCTATCAAATAATATCATTCGAATGGAGGAGGACACCCGAGAAATTATGAGTTAACCGAATGCTTCTAAACCTACAACGACAAAATTGACCGAGACGCGGCAGGAACCACAACATCACTCTAGTAGCGACAAATCAAACCAGAAAAAGAACTTCCTTTATGTCGTCAACGAGGATGAACTCCCAGAATCGGCAATGGTCGTACATGGAAAAGGATAGAACCACTGGCCTACCAAAAACAAAGAAGCCGATTGAAAGCCCAAAGCTCCCGTCAACACCTCCAGTTCCATCGACCTAACAAAGTTCTGTACCCATCATCAGGTGAAAGGACACAACACGGGAGAACGCAAACAACTTCATGAAGCACTCCTAGCATCCTTCAATAACGGTTTGACAAAAATCGAACCACCTAAACTGAAGCCAAGGAACAATAAAAGATGGAGTAAGTACAAAGAAAAGAAGTCCAAGAAATTTCAGGCCAAGACATCTCAAGGCGAGCTCGTGATTACAAGGGAAGAAACCACACCAAAAAACCAAGAAAAGGAAGACACATCCATTGACGAGGACTAACCGCGCAATCGACGTCGTGTCAAAGTGATCCCCTCTCCCAAGAAACTGCCTTGTCCGACGAAGAGGCTACTCCCGAATCCGAAGACCTTCGCATCCGATTAGATCAATGGTCAATCAAATAAATTGACCATTCAGATAACACCACTGATCTAAGAAGACGGCTAAAGCAAAAGATAGTCATAACAAAAGACAAGCCTATTGATGCCCCTGACCTCAGAGCTGCAATTGATGCATCCAAAGCCAGGAAACTTGCTAGTATGAACGCCCATCCCGCACGAAACATACGGTCCGTAACTATCAATCTCTGCAACAAGCTTAATTCCAGAATCGACGGTATTCAAATCAAGCTCAACCATCTAAAGCCATCCAACTTATGATGAAAAATTGAAGAATCGAACACCCAACGTGAATTGGTAGTGGTTCACCTTGACGAACCATCCGAGGAATTAAATTCAAATGCGACAAACCGAGCGCCAATCGAAATTAAACGTTATCATGGGCGGATTTCCCCCATGCGGCGATTCAGTTCACTCAGTGAAAAGCTATCACCAACAGGCGACCACCTCGCAGAAATGGCCGTTGAAACCTTAGAATGATCAACATATCACGTTCTCCTCGCATGACGCTACTGGAGTCCATATGCCACACAACGAGCCACTCCTCGTCGAGCTGCCCATCAGGGACTACAAAGTGTGGGAACCAAAATTCGCACTTGTCGATTTCCGTAAAATAAAGAAAGTTAGGAAAACCCTAATTTCCCAGAGATCCCGGATTTCTGCTAAACAAAAAACGTCAAGCAACCAGACAGAGAGAACAAATGAAAATAGCGATGAATGTAAATAAAAAGGAAGAGCAATAGGAATCTTATTCCGAATCAGTGTTTGAGCGTTACAACAAGGTATGAGCCTTGGCTATGAGAGCTGTCAGTGAGGTCACTAGTTCTAACAGCCTAAGACCGCAAAAACTAGTTGAGTCGCAGCTTGAGTAACAAAAACAGAAAATTGCCTAAAACGCTAAGTTTGCTGTGAGAGCTCTGAGTAAAATTTCTGGTCCCTCTGCACCTTCGACCTTTGATCTCTTATATACTCCTTAGAGGCGGTTTTGCCTTGCCGATTCTTCCCTTGGTTGAATTTATCTTCTCTTGGAAATCTTCCATATCTTCCAGATTCTTGTGTTTATCCTTTGGAAACTTTACATTTATCCTTGAAGACTTAACATTTATCCCTTTCTGCAAAACAAGGGTAAACCGTCATAGGATTTGGGCTCGATTTCATATAGAATCGAAAGTGGGCTTTCAACCGTGCATGAACCCTTTCGGCCTATTTTTATGACTTAGGCGTTTTTACGATTTTATTGAAACAGTGCTTTCCTTATGACGTTGGTTCATGCGGAAGCCTGAATCTCCCGTATAATGAAGACAATCTCTTGAGTTGTTTAGGCAACTGTCGATTGTCTATACGTTCAAATTTCACTTCTTTCGAGAAAGAAATCCTCGTAGTTCTCTTTTAAGTAGTAAAGTTCGGGAGATGACTTTGATCGGAAAGAAATGAAGACTAATTTCGACTTGTTCTCAAAAAGGGGAGTTATAAAGATGGGCCGAAGATGGAATGATCATGCTTGTGGGCCGGTGCGGCCCATACCTTCAAATGTTTGGTCTGCTTGAAGAACTAGCAAACTGACTGTTCGGGATTGATCTACTCGCCGAACGGCGAGTAGACCGAGCTTGACCAGTCTAGTCGCCGTTTGGCAAGTATACCGAGCTTGTCCGGTCTACTCGCCAAACGGCGAGTATACCGTGTGGGTTTGGTTTAGTCAAACCAGTGAGTAGACCATTTTGTTTGGTTATGTCGAGAATATTTGAGTGTTCTTGAGGCTTTCCTGGTTCGATGGATTACTTGTGAACTCTAAGTTTGGTTATGCCGCTTTTTGATCTACAAGTTCTCCTTTCTTTTTTCTCGACAAGAAATCTTTCTCGAGAAGTTTTTTAAGGCTGATTTTGTCGTGACCGGTTTTGACCCCAACAATTAGCGCCCTAGCTCATGAGAACATGTAGTGTTCTTATGAGTGTTTGGCATGTGCGAGGTGAGTTAGGCGGAATCGGTGTTAAAAAATCGGAGAGTGAATAGTGAAATCTCTTTGCCTATAAATAAGTGAGGTAAGCTTTCACATTCTTCACTCGCTTGGTGATAACTTCCCTTAAGAGCAAATCTTCTCTTATTTTATCTCTTAAGAAAAGAAAATTTTCATATCTCCCTTTTCTCCTTTTTTGAGATCCATGTCTTCAAGAAAGTAATCCATAAAGTCTCGTCGCAGCCATTCCTATAAAGAGGGCTTGAGTTCGCGAAACGAGGATGCTGCGCCCAAGGTCGAGTTTGTAGCCCACTCCATTGACCCTGAGGAGGCTCACGAGTATTGGGGTATGATGGATGCTCCCGATCCCGGGACTTGGGTTCCACCCGAGTTCGAACCAAATTGAAAGGACGGTTCTCCGAGCAAGAGCTGCCGCAACAGTCTGGCCTCTGTCCGGAAATTCTGCCGAACACCAGAGGCGATCGAGTTTCGCTTGCCAGTGCTTGGGGATTCTGCAGAGTCTCCTCCTGATGGCTATTTCATGTGCTATGAAGCATTCTTGACGCATTGGAATCGATGGTTCCCTGTCTCGGAGGTAATCTTGCAATTTCTCCATCGTCTCGGTTTGTCGATCGGTCAGATCAACCTTCGTGGCATTATGCACATGGTCGGGATTTTGGTGTTGAGCTACGAGAAGGGATTGACTGTGAGACCCGAGCACCTGCTAGCTTTCCTTACGCCTTGGACGAGTTTGGGTATGATCATGCTGAGGCCTAAATAAGCTTCCTTGAGGATCATAATGGGCTTCCCGCCCCACGTCCATATATGGAAAGACCACTTCTTTTCGTCCGTGTGAACGAGGCATCAGTTGTCTCAGAGGGCCTTCCCATCTTTTGGACTGTTTGGGGTACACGAGGTATATCCTTCTCGTTGCTGGTTGTGTAGCCGTTTTTTTTAAATGCACTTGTTTGTTTTTGCCGAAACTGATCCTCTTCCCCCGCTCCCGGATGATCTGTTCCCACTCTAAGAACTTCTCATTACCATCAAGTGCTTCTGGAATGATTTCACGCCACGCCGAGTTTACCATGCCGTCTCCCTTCGCCTTTCTCGACTCCATCTGGATCTTCCAATTCAGGAAGAATCGGGATCAAGTCGCGATGGGTACGTTCCACGCATGCCTCGTCGAAAGCTGGGGACGTCGGCTCAAAAGGATAAGCATACCCTCATTGATGACGATGGCGTTGATGTGGAGGGTTGTTTCGACGACATATGCTGAGATTATCTCGCCCAGGAGCTGGGCGAGGGTGGTGGTAGTCGGATCGATGTTGAATCTGATCCTCACCCGGCCGAGCGTGAACCTAGTGAGGTGCCAAAATTTGACAAAGCGTCGAGGACGGTTAATGGGGTAAGTGATGTTCTGAAATCGTTATCCTTATTTCGACCTTCACTCTTACTTTGTGAGTTTCCTTCCAGGGACTTCTTACCATGAATTAAGTCCTCACTGAGAGTAGCCGAGATGTTCGTAGGGCTCGACTAAAAGCCGAGCTAGCTGAGAAGGAGGTCATACGCCTAAGGGATGAGTTGGAGCGCGCCTATCGTGGATCGACTAAGACGGAGATCCGTCATGCTTATACCGTGGAAAGAGAGAGATCACCGAGATTGTGAGGAATCGCCGTGAGACGTTATCTGGCGAGATTAATACTCTTAAAAAGGTTCATGATGAGTACGGAGAATTTCGTGAGTGTCGCGGGATGATGGGTGGCTTATTCCTTACCAAGGCTGACAACTACTCGTTCGAGACCGAGTTTGCGAAGCAATCCGACCGTGTGAGCCGTAAGACGAAGGATTACTCGACCTCTTAGATTGAGCGAAGGATATGGGAGCAATGGGAGTTGGATCATGTGTCTCCGGACACGGTCGAGGCATAGGTCAGCGCTCCCGACGAGACAAGGGAGGTGCACCAGCCGAATGTTTTGCTGAACATTGAAGATTATGCGGTGAGAGTTTCGACGTCTGGAAAAATCTACTACGATTGATCGTAGTATCTTTATCACGAGTGTTATCATGTTTGTAAGATATTTCTTTTTAGTAATGAGGTGAGTGCGGCTGTTTGTTATGCTTTTCAGGACTGGCCGTATGTGGCTTCGAATCCTTTACCGCTTCGGCGGTTTTCATGTGAAAACGTTTTTATGATGATTGTTGTTGTTTTCTTTTAAGAGTTTTCAAGTTTTAAGTAGGAAGATCTTGAGTTGTCATCTCGTTTTCCTCTCACTTTTGTAGATCTTCTTGTTCGTTGCCCAAAGTGTTTTGAGGTTTACTCGGCACTTTTGTGAGCGTTTAGATGCGGATGAAGAGACATGCTGTTAGGATCTCATATCTTTCGATACTTCATGCCTTGAGACGTTAGAGACCAGTGTGCTGGGTTTAGGGAAAGACCTAGGTTTACTCTCGGTTAAAGCTGTGCGACGACTAATTGGCTTTTGTTTTGCCTGTTGCGATTATAACCTGAATCCGTCCCGCTTTAAAGTCCGCAATGTGTTCTCGGCTTACGTGACTTGTATGGTAGGAGTCAAGCATCTCTTCGAGGACAATTTTTAAGTCTCCCGAAAGTGTTGACCAAAATTTTGGGTTTCTTTTATAGCGCGCTATTTTATCCTAGTCGAATGTTAGAGGATCTATCCTTTGGATGGATCTAAATGCGTTCGTTTAAGACGGCTAGAGTGCTCGGCGGGGCCAATCGACGAGCGTATTTAATATGTTGGTGTAAATGGATTGAGAACGTGTTTCTTCAGAACATTTGGCGACGTCTCGCTTATGTTCTCTCGAGGAAACGTGTTTTTGCATTTGGCAAAAGTCCGAGACTCAGAGTCTCGTTTTTTCGTTGCGGCCTGCGAGGTGAACTGACTGCATGGGAGGATAAGTCATCGAGACGAAGCTCCTTTTGGTTAGACGAGTTTTCGCGGAGTTAATCTGTCTACAAGTTTTTTGAAAATCTTTTCTATCTCTTCCACTGTTCGGATTGGTTCAAAGATTACATTTTCCTCTTGCGTATAGATCGGTTTCCGAAAATGTAATAAGATATTTACCTCGATAAGAGAGATTGCTGTTATCAATCTTTTAAAGATATCCTTTTATTGCCGAAAATATTTCGAGAAATACAAGGTAAATGTTTTCGAGAGCGGAAATATACGAGTACTCGTATATGTACCTACCCCCTTTCTTAAAGAGGGGATAGCTGAATTTATCTTTCGACAAGCTGCCTACGTACCTCTTTCGAGGATCAAGCCATCTCGTAGTTCTAGTTATTGCGCGAGTGTGTTTACTTGGCGGTTGTGTTTGTGTTGACCGCATTAGTCGCAGGGTCGACGACTTCTTCCTCCGAAGCTGTGTACTCTGGTGGGGACGTAGTGCTAGGCGCTAGAACGGGCTGTTCTTCGGCCGTTACTGCTGTCGCTTCGGGATCATCTTTTTCCATGGTGGTTTTGGTTGGCGGCTGATTCAGTTTTGGGCGCTTGGCTTTCACCATTGAGGTGGTAGTGATCTGTCGCAGTTTGTGTTTCGCTAAGAAGCAACGCCTTGACTGTTTCTGTTATCCCTAGATGGCGGCGGTTCCGTAGTTCGCCGGGAACTTGATCCCTTGATGGTAAGTGGACACGACGACTTTTATAGAGTTCAACTAGGGCGTTCCCAAGATGCCGTTGTATATGGCTGGGCAGTCGACGACAGCGAACTCCACGAGTTTAATGACTTCTTTTGCTGCGACAGGGAGTTTTATTGACCCGAGCGTCATCGTTGTTGTGCCAGAGAAACCAGTCAGTGGCTTCGGCAACGGGACGACTTCTCCTAGCTCGATGTTCATCTTCTTCAGAGTATCGCAAAAGATGAGATTGACCATGCTTCATGTGTCGACTAGGACTCTGGCGACTTCGAGCTCTCCTATGACGAGGTATATCACGAGTGGATTGCAGTGAGGTTGATCGATTCGGCCGGCTTCTTCTTTGTCGAATGATATGGTTTTGAGCGGAGGTTCACCAGGTACCGGAGAGACCAGCGTATTGGCACTTGCCTTGGCCTTACATTGGTATGCCTTTGTAGCCGAGACCGAGTCTATGTAGTATTGGGATCCGCCGATGATCATGTTGACTCTTCTGCGATTATTGTCGTTTCGTTTCTCGTCCTGTCTCCTTTCGCGTTTCTCTCCTGATTGGTTTCCTTGAGAAGGGTTTTCCGTTTGGGGGTTCTTGTCGTTTTTGGAGGTTGTTTGGAGTCGCGGAAAAGATCCTTCACTGTCGAGATTTCGGAGAGTTCTCCGACCGATCTTGCGCCCAAGACTTTAGAGTTCACGGTGGAATATCCTTGGACTTGGTGGAACTCGCAGAAAGCATTTTCGTCTTAGTTTGGATTTCGGGTCCAATTTTTTCCCGTCGTCTATCCCTACTTCTGTCCAAAGTTTATAGCATAGTTGTAAGCTCCATGGGTCTCCTCCTCCCCGCGTTGGACATTTTTGTCATTGCGAGTGCTCTTCTTCTTAGACCTCAGATCCGACCCTAAGTCTTTTGACGAGGGTTTTACCGTCTTCTGCTTCTGTGACAAAACCTTCGTCTCCTCAATGATGATGTAGTCCGTCGCCTTATGGAGCGCGTCCTGGATCGTCCATCGTCCAGAGTGATCCACTTTCGGAACTTGGATTTGTACCACATCGTCTTACGAAGCGCGTCAATCGCGATTTTGTCGCTTATCCCACTGACTCTCGCCAAGATGGCCTTGAATCGTTTGATGAATTCGCGGAGGGATTCGTCCTCGGCTTGGGATAAACTCCAAGGATCGACGTCGTAGGTTTCTCAATCGATGAACATCGAGTACTGCTTGAGAAACTCCAAGGCGATCTAACGAAAACTTCTGATAGAATTTTGTCCTAGACGCGAGAACCACTCGAGAGCTGCTCCTCTGAGATTTTCTACAAAGAGGCGGCATTCACCGGCGTCCCTTTTGCTCTCGTTGAATCTGGCTCTTCCCATTGCGACCTGGAAGGCCTGTAGATAGACCTTTGGATCAGTGGTGCCGTCGTAAGTCTCCATTCGGATCTTTCCCGGGTCCGAAACACTAGTTTCCGTGATGTGGGTCGTGAAAGGCGTTTTGCGAGATTCTTCCAGAAGTAGGTCGATCTCGGGTGCAGCACTTGTAGCGTGGTGGATCTGAGATTTCACCGCTTTGACTTTCGCTACCGTTTTCATCAGGTGATCGCGCAGATCGCGAATCTTCGAATCTTTGCTCGCAGGTTTTCGGCTCTGGCAGCACCTGCTACGCGAGTCGCGAGTTTGCTCCTCGGCCAATTCTTCCTTCTTCTCCCAGAAAGCTGCTCGGCTTCTCGTACGCCGTGGTTGCACGTCTGCATCCTTGGCTGTAGGATCATACTGGCTGCTGGAGTCTAAGTTTACTCTTTCAACTTCTCCATCTTCCTTACCCTCCGCAACAGGGGGAGATTCCCGGAGCTTTCTGTGTCGTCCCTGGAGTCACAATATCGAGGTCTCGCCCAGATGCTTTCTCCGGAACGTTAGCCGATTGATCCAAGGGAGTTGCAAAATCAAGTCTCCTCCCACGGATGGGAGTTGCACCGCGAGGAAGAATGGCCCTGGTCCTCGTCGTTAAGGTTTCGACCTATTTAACGAGGGAGCTCATACCTTCTCTTGTTCTGCAAACTTCTTTTCAAAAGTGGAGAACATCTTCTTGACCTCCTTGAACGCCGCGGTGTAGGCGTTGACCGCAGAAACGTTCACTAATGGAGTGCTTTCTATGTTGTCGCCGGCAGAGGTGCCGTCACGAGTTTTCTGATTGTTCAAGTTGTCGTTCGTCATGTCTGATCGAGCGTTTAATGGCAGAGAGTTAGATTGATCAGTGAACCCCCTCCATCTAGCGCCAAACTGTGGGAACCGAAATTCGCACTTGTTGATTTTCGTAAAATAAGGAAAGTTAGGAAAACCCTAATTTCCCAGAGATCCCGGATTTCTGCTAAACCAAAAACGTCAAGCAACCAGACAGAGAGAACAAACGAAAATAGCGATGAATGTAAATAAAAAGGAAGAGCAATAGGAATCTTATTCTGAATCAGTGTTTCAGCTTTACAACGAGGTATGAGCCTTGGCTATGAGAGCTGTCGGCGAGGTCCCTAGTTATAACAACCTAAGACCGCAAAAACCTAGTTGAGTCGCAGCTCGAGTAACAAAAATGGATAATTGCCTAAAACTCTAAGTTGGCTGTGAGAGCTCTGAGTAAAATTTCTGGTCCCTCTACACCCTCGACCTTGGATCTCTTATATACTCCTTAGAGGCGGTTTTGCCTTGCCGATTCTGCCCTTGGTTGAATTTATCTTCTCGTGGAAATCTTCCATATCTTCCTGATTCTTGTGTTTATAACTCCTCTTTTCGAGAACAAGTCGAACTTAGTCTTCGTTTCTTTCCGATTAAAGTCATCTCCCAAACTTTACTACTTAAAAGAGAACTACGAGGATTTCTTTCTCGTAAGAAGTAAAAATCGAACATATAGACAATCGACGGTTGCCTAAACATCTCAAGAGATTGTCTTCATTATACGGAAGATTTGGGCTTCCACACAAACCAACGTCATTCGGAAAGCGCTGTTTCAATAAAATTGTAAAAACACCTAAGTCATAAAAACGGGCCGATAGGGTTCATGCACGGCTGAAAGCCCACTTTCGATTCTATATGAAATCGATCCCAAATCCTTTGACGGTTTACCCTTGTTTGGCAGGAAGGATAAATGTTAAGTTTTGAAGGATAAATTTAAAGTTTCCAAATGGAATGATCAAGCTTGTGGGCCGGTGCGGCCCGTACCTTCAAATGTTTGGTCAACTCGACGAATCGGCGAACCGACCGTTTCGGGATTGATCTACTCGCCGTTTGGGGGTAGACCGCGCCAAACGGCGAGTAGACCGTGTGGGTTTGGTTTAGTCAAACCGGTGAGTAGACTGTTTTTTGGTTATGGTGAGATTATTTGAGTGTTCTCGAGGCTTTCCCAGTTCGATGGATTACTTGTGAAATCTAAGTTCGGTTATGCCGACTTTTGATTACAAGTTCTCCTTTCTTTTTTCTCGACAATAAATCTTTCTTGAGAAGTTTTATAAGACTGATTTTGTCATGCCCGATTTTGACCCCAACACGAGGTTACAAAATTTTAATAGATATCAGTAGCTCAGTCAATCTTATCTTTCCGAAACACTAGCCAAAATGGGGTTGATTCTCGCGACATAAAATTATCTTCCTGAACGCTAAAAAGCTTCGACAGAGTGTCTGAAGAATTGTTGGGAAAAATTCGACTCCCAGTATACACTTGTGGTGTCAGAACATTAGTCAAGTTCTCGGTAATCAGGGTCAAAGCGCCGTATAACGTTATACTCAGAACCCCTTGGCTGCATTAGATGAAAGCGGTTTGATCCACATATCATCAGTGCGTTCAATTCCCTGGACCGGACGGTCAAATCCGAATGCTGCGCGGAGACCAGCAGGCAGCCCTGGATCTTTTGATCGAGACAGTCAAACTAAATCGCTCAGCTTTCAATGTTAACTCGGTCTTAAAACCAATTGACAAAATCTACCCCCAAAAAGAAGATGTCCTAGAGATACTCGTCCACCAGACCAACCCGAGCAAAGTCGTACGAGTCGGCGCATACCTTTCCGACAAAATGCAAAATGAAATCGTCACATTCCTCCAATAAAACGAATCAAGCTTTGCCTGAACGACATTGGATATGAAATGTATAGATCCAGCGATAACTACCCACGAACTGAATGTTGATTCGACAGTCAAACCTATCCGAAAAAGGCGAAAGCTCGGTCCTGAGCGATCGAAGGCAGTAAACGATGAAGTTAAGCAATTACTTGAACCTGGTTCCATCTCGGAGGTGCGATATCCAGAATGGTTAGCTAATCCGGTGGTCGTAAAAAAAAGAACGGCAAGTGGCGTGTCTGCGTTGACTTCACCGATCAACATTTGGCATGCCCAAAGGATAGCTTCCCTCTCCCCAATATCGATCGTTTGGTCGAGTCCACAGCCGGAAACGAGCTACTAAAAATTATGAATGCGTTTTCCGGATACAATCGGATTTCCATGCCCTCCAAAGTTTGAGAAAAATGGCATTCATCATAGACCTTGGGGGGCTATTGCTACAAGGTAATGCCCTTAGGCCTAAAAAACACGGCAACCACTTATCAGAGGCTCGTTTACTGGATGTTCGCCAATAAGCTAGGACTAACGATTTAAGTCTACATTAAGGTTATGCTGGTCAAGTCACTTCACGCTGCTGATGACATTGGAAACTTGCTGTTTCAAGACACTAAACGAATACGACATGATGCTTAACCCAATAAAATGTACCTTCGGTGTCATGCTGGGGAATTCCTCTGTTACATCATAACTCAACGAGGAATCAAAGCCAATCCGAAGAAAATCTCAGCAATACTCAATTTGTGAAGTCCGAAGAACAATCGTGAGATCCAGCACCTTACCGATCAAATAGCCGCACTCAACCATTTTTTTCTCCCGATCCACCGACAAATGCCTCACCTTTTACAACTTTCTTCGAGGAAATAAACGGTTAGTTGGGGACGAGAAATGTGAGGAAGAATTAGACCAACTACTATCTCACAACGCCTCCCCTTCTGTCCAAGCCCGAGAACGGGGACATTCTGTCCTTACACATTATCGTATCCTCAAACACAGTAAGCAGGGTACTCGTTTGAGAAGATTGAGGTGATAAAAGCCCATATTCTATATGAGTAAACGCATGCCGGAACCAGAAACCCGGTGCCCGACTCTCGAGAAAATGGCCCTCACCGTCGTCACTAGCGCGAGAAAACTTTGACCTTATTTCCAATCTCATTCGGTCGAGGTAATGACTAACCAGCCTCTCGGAACGGTAATGCAGAACACCAATCAGTCAGGATGACCTTCCAAATGGGAAATTGAACTCAGCAAGCACCACATATGTTACAAAAATCAAACCGCGGGAAAGTCTAAAGTTTTAGCGGACTTCCTGGTCGCGATCGAGCCAGAAGTGGAACAAGACCTTGTCTTGCCGAATTAAAAATGGATATTGCACGTCGATGGATCCTCTACGAACAAAGGTTCATGAGCTGGGGTCCAATTGCTATCGCCAACCAGGGAATTGACAAGGCAATCATTCTTCTTTGGTTTTATCGCATCCAATAATGAGGCATTGTATGAGCGCTCATAGCAGGCCTTCGTTTGGCAAAAGCCATCAAGGCGAAGTGGCTTAGTTCTTTTTGCGACTGCAACTGGTTACAAGCTAGTTCAGTGGCGACTACGATGCCCGTATTGAGAGAATGTATGCATACCTCAAACTTGTACAAAGCCTCACCAACGACTTCGAATTCTTCGAACTCATATAGGTTCCTCGCTAGGAGAATGTGTGCGCTGATGCCCTCACCATTCTAATAAGCAAACTCCATGATCAAGTCAAGCGAACGACCCCCATCCACAAGATCGACAAACCAAGCATCAACTTACCCGCCGAGATAAACGTCATCGTGGCCCTGATAGTCGAAACAACAAACACGGCTACCGACGCAGCACCAGTCGAGCAACTGTTCCTGGATTGGCAAACTGAACTAATAAGATACCTCACCAATGGAGAACTGCCTCCTAAGAAATGGGCAGCCCGACGACTAATATCTATTAGAATGAAGAAGAAAAATGCTAGTGATGGAGTTCACACTGGCATGTCTCAGGAAAAGGGGTGTAAATTCTTAACCATGAAGAATTTGACCATGAAACCAATTGTCCTACATTCTACACTCATCAAGGGCACGCGGCGAATTGGAATCAGTCCAAAAAGAGTTATGGTTTGGAAGTTACACCAGTTACAAGTTGCAGGTGTTCTGCTGCCCGCTCAAGCAAGAGTGATTTAATCTAGAGTGGCTTGGAAGGCAAGGAAGCTGAGAGGCTTTCTCAGCTCAACCTGAGCACGCCTAAGAGAGCTTCTAGAAGGGGATTTGAAGTTCAAATGTGGATCTACAAGTTCAAATTCAAATTGGAGTTGTTGGAAGTGGATATTACTATTCCAAACCCAATTATGATGTTCTTGTCTCCTTGTCCCCTTTCATGCAAATTTAAACTCTATATATGTGTTGTATCTTGATTCTGAATGAAGTAAGTAAGAAGAACAAGTTTCTCACTCTAAATTCGTGGCTCTCTCTCTCTCTTGCTTGTGTTTAATCAATATTTACAATGTAAGGAGTTAAGCATCATGGTTTAGAGGCTGCCTTAGCTCTTCCTCTCTTAAGGCAGCCTAATACTTGTTAAAATCACCTCTAAACTCTTTATTAATCTTCTCTTACTCTAGCTTACTGATTCTATCTCTTTTTAGTCTTAAGTACACAAACTATAAGTGTTGTGTTACTTCACAAGGATAGATTCATACTAGAGATAGTTTAATTCTAGTTCTTGTATCAATCTCACAGCCACTTTATCTTGTGAGATAGTTTAATTCTAGTTCTTGTATCAATCTCACAGCCACTTTATCTTGTTAGATTCAGATGGTGTGTAGAGTGTTTTGCTGAGAGGATTCAATCACAAGTTGATTGTCTCTTCCTTGTAGTTGTGAGTTCTTGTTGTTGGTAGAAGGGAATTTAGTCACAAGTTGACTGAATACTCTCTTGACATGAGACAAACACTCATGAATTCTAACATGGTATCAGAGCCTTGTTGCTCTTCTTGGGATGAACTCACTTTTTTTGTGTCTGTTTCTTCATCTGAAACTCTCTCTCTCTCTCTCTGACTTAAATTAGTTTTGAGGAGCTATGTGGCTAGGATTCAAAACTTGGACAGTAGAGAGTTTAGATGAGTTATGATTTCAAAATCTGAGTGTTTACTCAAGATGCAAGTCTTTAAAAGTTTTTTTTTAAATCAATGACTCTCCCCTTGATCTCCTCATTGTTTAAGCTTTTGGATGAAAGAATAAAGTCTGTTCATACCTGCTTGAGGGAGGGAGAAAAGATTAAACTTGTGTCTTGAAAAACACTTGAAAAAAATCGATTTCAAAGATATGTGTGTTCTTTGAAAGGATTTTGAATTCTGAAAAATGTTTTGCATTGTGATTTGAAACTCTTTTATTCCTCTCCTCTTGTTTCTCTTAATAAGCTTGGGCTATTAAATCTGTAAAAATCTATGCTTGAGGAATGGAGAGTGAATTAAAGAATTGTTTTGAGTTTGAATACTCTTGAAATTGTTTTTTTTTTGAAAATTGATTTTCCTTATGAAAAGGTTTTGGAAAGTATTTTTAAAATTCTGGAAAAGTATTTTAAAATTATTTTTGATAAGTTCTTGATGAATTCTTGGTTTATTAAAGCCATTGTAAAAGGTTTTAATTCCTTAGAAAAAAAAATTTTAAAATTGCTTTACAAGATTTCTTTGAAAGAAAAGGTTTTCTTCTCATGGCCTTTATGGCTTTTGAACTTGGTTGATGGATAAAGAATTGTATTCCATTGACTCTTGTTCTGTTCTCCAGAAATCACCTTTGTGTGATCTAATCTCTTAATGAGTTATTGTTGTTGTTAAGGTTGCAGGAATCTCTTGAAGGGAGCATGTCCTTGCATCCATGTAATGAAAGACTGGTTGAGAAGTCATTGCCCCTCCAGAATTGGTGATCAACCAAGAACACCTTAGGGCTGTGGTTTGATGTTTTGCTCAGCCATAGAACCTCGAAGGTCATGGACTGAAGATGCTTCCGCTTATACTCTCCATCTCACCATCATCCACGACACTTTTGGTTACTTATATTCTCAGTCTTGTTATCATATTCTTACAATCTCTTTCTCTCATTTTACAATGATCATTCACTCTCTTTGGCACTCTTGGAACTTCCACAAGCGTGAGTGTGCCCTCACTAGGAAGTTCCACCACTGATTCTGTCTTTGATGTTCTAAGTTTACAGATTCAAATTACTGATATGATCATAGTCTCATTGAGGCATGAAGTTAAATGTATGGGCACAGAACATATCTGAAGTTAGAACCGATTGCCCCAGCTTGAAGAACCTGGTGTGAAGAGTCTGGTGGAAAGCGATGGATCAGCTTGACAGAAGGAGTCTATTGCCTGGAGGTGCAAGCGCATACTGAAGTTAGAACCAATGGAGACCTTTTGGGTGAAGTTGATGGATCAGCTCAGATGTGACTGGTTCTCTCCCAGTTTGATCATGGACCATGCCATGGATCATTCTACTAATACTCTGGTTACTCATTCTCTCACTCTCTTGTTACTCATTCACTTACTCTCTGGTTACTTATTCACTGGTTACTTTTCTTAAATCATTGGGATCAGAATTGGTGAGTTATCAAGGTCTGATCCTAGTGTGTGTGGTCTAATTCTTGCTGGAGTTTGAGTGGTGTTTCAGGTACACAAGTGTTGTCTCTGTTCATCACCAGTCCAAGACAAAGAATAAGGACATTGTCCATGCTGATCAGAGCCTACACATGATGTATATTCCTGTGTCATTCAGAGCCTACACATGATGTACATTCCTGACCATGGAGAGATGTTTTGTGTGTGAAACCGGTTGAAGAAGCGCAGCCTGTTTGGGTGTTGAGCTCCTGGTTCAAAAGACTTACAAGAGGCAGTGGAGAAAAGACTAAGGGAGGAACCGGTTGACTTAAGCGCAGCTGTAGGGGTGATGCGCTCTTGGTTTCAATACTCAATGCGCTCACTTCCAAGCTTGATCCTTCACTTATTCTCTCCGGATCAAGCTTGAGGAGGGGTAATGGTGAGATATCCTGAAGGTCCAAGTCGTCCATTGCCTCACCTCAGATAATATGGAGGATTCAAGTGTCCAAGAGACACTCCTCACCATTCATACCAACCATATGCAAGGGGAGTAACCATTTCAATCTATAAATATGAATTGATTGGTTTATGCCTTGAGAATTGATGCAAGTGTTTATGCACTATGTAGAAGGTACTTGGAGTTCTCTATAGCAGAAGCTGGTAGACCATAACTCTCCTTGAAGATGGCAAGAAGTCACAAGAAAGAGGGGGACAACAAACCAGCTTGTAGAAGAGATGATCCAAGAAATGATGTGCGCAAGTTATGGAGTTCATACTTGCTGTTTAAGAAAGGCCTTGATCCAGAGTCTATGTGTCCAACCACACTGGTTCTAAGACACATAGAACTCATTGGCCAATCCCTAGGCTTTGTAGAAGTCCACTCTTTTTCCCTTAGAAAGTTTTGTCCCATGAGGTTTTCTTGCTAAGGTTTTTAATGAGGGAGCTTCTTCAAGGTTCCAAGCTTTCCCAAGGATCTCCTATGGTCAATCTTGAGGGGGAGTATTAGAATAAAGAAGAAAAATGCTAGTGATGGAGTCCACACTGGCATGTCTCAGGAAAAGGGGTGTAAATTCTTAACCATGAAGAATTTGACCATGAAACCAATTGTCCTACATTCTACACTCATCAAGGGCACGCGGAGAATTGGAATCAGTCCAAAAAGAGTTATGGTTTGGAAGTTACACCAGTTACAAGTTGCAGGTGTTCTGCTGCCCGCTTAAGCAAGAGTGATTTAATCTAGAGTGGCTTGGAAGGCAAGGAAGCTGAGAGGCTTTCTCAGCTCAACCTGAGCACGCCTAAGAGAGATTCTAGAAGGGGATTTGAAGTTCAAATGTGGATCTACAAGTTCAAATTCAAATTGGAGTTGTTGGAAGTGGATATTACTATTCCAAACCCAATTATGATGTTCTTGTCTCCTTGTCCCCTTTCACGCAAATTTAAACTCTATATATGTGTTGTATCTTGATTCTGAATGAAGTAAGTAAGAAGAACAAGTTTCTCACTCTAAATTCGTAGCTCTCTCTCTCTTGCTTGTGTTTAATCAATATTTACAATGTAAGGAGTTAAGCATCATGGTTTAGAGGCTGCCTTAGCTCTTCCCATTTTAAGGCAGCCTAATACTTGTTAAAATCACCTCTAAACTCTTTATTAATCTTCTCTTACTCTAGCTTACTGATTCTATCTCCTTTTAGTCTTAAGTACACAAACTATAAGTGTTGTGTTACTTCACAAGGATAGATTCATACTAGAGATAGTTTAATTCTAGTTCTTGTATCAATCTCACAGCCACTTTATCTTGTGAGATAGTTTAATTCTAGTTCTTGTATCAATCTCACAGCCATTTTATCTTGTTAGATTCAGATGGTGTGTAGAGTGTTTTGCTGAGAGGATTCAATCACAAGTTGATTGTCTCTTCCTTGTAGTTGTGAGTTCTTGTTGTTGGTAGAAGGGAATTTAGTCACAAGTTGACTGAATACTCTCTTGACATGAGACAAACACTCATGAATTCTAACAATATCACGAAGCACCCAGTACGTCGTTATCGATGGTAGCCTTCATTGATATACCGCAAATAAAGTCCTCCTGAGATGCATCCATGGTGAGAAACCGCACTACTCATGGCTAAAATGCACAATGGCGCAGGAGGAAATCACACGGGAGGTCGAGCCCTGGCCCTAAAATTCAGGAATCTCGGTTTCTATTAGCCTACTATGAACGCCGACTGCGGCGTGCGTCAACGAAATGCCCCGACAATCCAATACCAGACAAAAATACTGCACAAAATGACTTTCCCATACTCGTTCATTTGGTGGGCCATGGATATGATCGGACCAATGCCAAGATCACGACAACGACGATTCATCCTTGTTTTGACCGACTATTTCACAAAATGGACAGAGGTAGAGTCTTTCGTCGCGATCACCGGCAAAGACGTTCAAGGATTCGTATGGAAGAACATCATCTGCTGACACGGGTTACCTTGCGAAATCATCACAGACAACGAGTCTAAGTTCATATCAAACAAGTTTGAGGGATTTTCTAAACTTCCAGTTCAACTCTTGTTTGATACCAGTCATTTAGATTATTTAAGATAGGTCCAGGGTCACAACCAGGCTCTCGCTTGCGCTATGAAACCCTATCTTCTAAGATTGAGGTGATCAAATTCAACTTAGCATTAAGAGCAACTTAAAAAAAGAACCAAGAAGATCACCCTAACAATTCTATAAGATCAACAAGACATTACTACCATTAAAGAACCCTAAATCTAACAATGAATTACTCAGACATAGCAATAAAGAACATGATTAAAGTCTGAATAAATTGCATTAAATAAAGAGGT
>CAJHQP010004475.1:0-54929 GCA_905132765.1 Moricandia arvensis | reverse complement strand
TAGAATTCGCTCCATACTCTGCATTACTGGATCTCTCATAATACCGAAACTCATCGGTTGTAGATAACATATTCCTTTTTCGCGTTCTGCACTGAATCACTTTGGTTTCTGCTTCATTCTCAGTATCGATCGATGTGTATGGTCGCCATCGACGATGTCGATTCCCAGGTGATGGAAAAATGAAAAACTTCACCTCTCCATAGCAAGCCCTCGGTACTCAATTGTTTCTTCATCTATGTAGTCTTCGTCGTACTCGAGGTAGGTGTGTTGTGAATTGAAGTCTCCATTGTAGGTGTGGTTTGTTCGGATTTTGAGTGTCGATCGATGCGATAAGGTGGGTATCGATCGATTATGGAACTGAAAGGCTGTGGATCGATGTGTTGGGTTGGGTGTCGATCGATGCTCCTTTTTATGATTATTCTCCGAACTCGTAATCGCAGAAGAATGTGGCCACCAAAACTCTACATCATTTCACAATTCAATCAGGGTATCCTTGTTCTTATTTTTGACAGGTCATAAAAAAATTATCAATTAGAGATAGATACAACATGTTAATTGGGATGTCGCATATGGGCTCCTACGGTGGAAATGAATGCTCTTCCCAAGCCAGTAGAGAAGAGTTCCAATTTATCCTGATGTCCATCACATGAAAGGTCTGTTGGAACTAAGGTATTGTTGATCTGCACTAAACATCTTTTTATCATCCCTCCTGAGTTCACTCTTGAGCAGTCAACGAATGTAAAAGAATCGTTGGAGGGTTCCATTGTCAGGTTCTACTCCTCTGCCATAGACTTTGGCATAACTCTCACTGAAGATCCAGTGTCACAGAGAGAGTTGGGATATTTCTTTCCTTTGATGAAGCATGGAACCACAAACTTCCAGGATCACTTTTCTTTTTCAGATAGGTTCTCTGCTTCAACTTCTCTCTAAGATGATTGAACATTATCTCTATGTTGTCATCTGTCTCCTTGTTTCCCTGAAGAAACATCCACAATATGTGAGTAAAATAAGCTTCATCAAAAGAGATATCTAAAGCAATTTTAAAAAACTATTTTAGCAAAATTATCTATCTCCTTTTCATTGTCGTCTCTGCGTTGATACTTTGGTATCTTTTGCCTCCTCTTTGAGTGTCCTTCATCTTCTCTATCAGTATCCATAGCTTCAGTTGTTTTGTATTCTGTTCTGAAGCTGTCACGGCTGGGCGTATAAACAAGCTCGCATTTAGGTTCGGTATTCGGACTGGTTTTCTCTCTTGTCGATCGAAGCTAAGGGTGCGATGCCAATCTATGGAACTCTGTCGATCGATGTCACGGAAGCGGTGTCGATTGATATTAGTAGATTCACACGAAGGCACTGAGTTTGTAGGTTTCACCATTGATCGATTCTCACCAGTTTGCGTCAATCGATGCGTACTAGAATTGCCGAGTGAAACTGAATTTTCCACACGAAAATCGTTATCTTGGGGCTTCTCTTTCTTGACCTCCTGCCAGAAATCATCATCAATCAATGCATTGACGTGGTGATTTTGCCCAGCCTCGATATTCTCCTTAATCAAACTCTCATGTCTTTTGATGGTCTCACTTGTTTGCGTCACTTGATTCTCCAGTTTCCTCACATGAGTGCTGAGGTTTTTGAACTTGGTGTTGAGGTTGAGGTACAGACCATCTATCTTTCCATTGAAATCCCACAGTCATCTTCTGCTGTCCCTCTAAGACTCTATCAACAATTGCCTTCCAATCTAGCTTTCCCGGACCTTCTGAAGGGGGATTCTGGTAGTAGGAAGATCCATAAGTCTCGTTGTTGTTGAAGGGTCTGCGTTGTGAATTTTGATTGAAGTTACTCTTTTGACCAGAACCATAGGAGTTCCTATTGAAGCATGGATTCCCTTGTCTCTGGAAACCATTCTCAATCAATGTAGTTTTACATCTTCCTCTTCAATCTCATCTTCTCTAGACTCAATTCCGACTTAATTGCTTCCACTTCTGCGAAAGTGACCTTTTTCCTTGAAAAATCTCTCAACACTAATCTAGTTTTGCCTTGACCTCTTCAAAACTACTCCTTTCTTACCGCTGGAGCTGATTTTCTTCTCTCAAAATCAGTGTTCTTTGATGCTGCTGCTAGATGCCAAATTCTCAATCCAATCTTTGTGGCTTCTTTAGGGCTTCTGGTACAAAACAATTCCCTCACTAGCTGTGTCCAAAGCCATATGGTATTGTTAATTCAATACCCCTGAAGAAAGTGCTGAGTAGTTTTACTTCGTTTAACCTGTGATGTGGACAGTCTCTCTGGTATGATTTGAATCTTATCCATGAGTTTCTGAAAGACTCTCAAGGTTCTTGTGAAAAAAATAGCAATCTTACTCCTCAGATCTTCTGCTCTAGCGTCATCGAAGAAATTACGCAAGAAGGCATTTTTGATGTCAGTCCAAGATGTCAGGGATCCTAGTTGTAGTTGCTTAAGCCAATATGAAGCTTCTCCAGCAAGTGAGTATTTTAAGAGTTTACAGAACAGATAGTCCTCAGGGACTCCATTGGCTTTAATAGCGGTCACTAGATCCTCAAATCGCTCCAGATGATCCATAGGATGCTCATGTCGTATCCCATGCGTAAGTGCATGCGCTACAAGTCTGAAGAAACCGGGCTTGATCTCAAAATCATTTCTGTGAAAAGCTGGAGGACGAATAACGGATATGTTGGCGTAGAACTGGTCTGGACGGCTGTAGTCAGCCAGCGTTCTCTAAGAAGCTTGGGTGTTAGCTTCAGGTTGAGCTATTGCAGCGTCTGCATTCTTCTTCTTTTGTATCAGGGATTACAGCCCCTGAGCGTCTATCTTTTGACCTGCTGCATTACGCAGATGACCGTTGAGGTCATGCAAGTCTCCGTTCTCATTCTGAACCACTACTATAGGCGCAACCATTTGAACTCGTCTGCTATAGTCAATCGATGCGGGTGATATGTTTTCGATCGATACTAAGTGATCAATTTTGTTCAATTCTAGAGTTTCTGATGTCGGTTCGATGTTTTCCGTAAAGAAGTGTCGGTCGACGCTAAGTAGGTACCATCGAATCGATGCTTGTCATCTTTCTTTGCCGGATAGTATCGTTGTGTGGGTCTGAGAACATTAATTCTTGTCTTTGTTGCTCCTGGTACTCTTTTGCCATGCACCTGAAAAATAAAGAAAAAGAAAAAATAAGTAACTTGAAAACTAACAAACCTAGACTAAATCCCTAGAAATTAAATCTAATGGCCGATCAATGTTCCCAGAAAAAGGCGCCAAATTTGACATGGTGGTGTTTACTTTTTCTTGCATGGTATAAATATCCTAAACAATTAACTATCAAATTAATCATTAAATCTAACACACAAAACAATACTCTTGTCAAGAGAGATCAGGTGTAGTACTTAGGGATTAAATACACAGAGAACAATGGTACACAATAGATTTCTCATTTCTAAAGACTAAGCTAGGTGATTATATATATATATTGGTAACAAGTAGTTGGTTTAAGGAAATATTCATTATCAGAAGGTGTAGATGCAATATGGAAATATGGAAGTATGCTAATAATGAAATATGAAAATATGCTAATAATGTAAATATGGAAATATGCTAATAAACTAACTAGATGTAAATGTAAATATGCTAGATCTAAGGTTTTTAGGCAAGTGGATTATAGAGGATACAAGCTAAAGGTATTAATCCTAGAAGTCGATATCTAATGTAAAAGACGACCAGCTTCTCGCTGCGAGTCTAATCTATTGACTAAGTACAATGTTTCAGCTCTCGTTTGTTGACACAGAATGAACGTCGATCGATGGAAATGATCTGCGTCGATCGATGGTTTCTTGAGTCAAGCTTTCTGACTTAATTCGATAGGTTCACTAAATCAACTCTCGTTTGTTTCTAGCAACCTAGCTCAATAGGATTAATTTCGGTAGTAGACCATGCTATCGCTTGCGCCTAACTATCCAATTATCAGGGTTCTAGTTAGCTACTCTAGAACACAAGCCAATAAACACAATTCCAATGTTTGGATAATCCATCAATACCATTAATAAACTCTAAACCTAGTTGATAACTACTCAGACATAATCAAAGTAAGAATAATAATCTAAATATAATTCATAGGTAAAATATTGGGGTTCCAATACATATCTCCCCTAATAAATCATAGAACTATGATGAAGTGTTGGTGCACACAACAAGGCACATTTACTAGCACCCAACACTCAAGCACAGCACACCATTTTTGTGCAATACATAAAGTATAAATATAAAACCCTAAATTCTAGGTCAAAACTCGTCCAGTGGTAATCTTGTAATCTTGTGTCATATCTCTAACTTGGGCTTGAAATTGGTTGTCTGCGAATTGGTCATCGATCTATGTCAGATGTGCGGCATCGATCGATCTTGGTCATGTAACGTCGGTCGACGCGAAGGTTGTGTCGTCGATCGACGACAGTCTTGTACTTCGACTCTCTCAATGATCAGCTACGAAATTATTTTCCTCTAAATTCTCCAAAAGCTCCAAGTATCTCCATATATCTCCAAAACGTGTTTGGGACCTGTAAAGACCTTATAACATAGCCTAGACACACGTAATAGACTCTAAAGAAAGCATGTAACATGAACTGAAATTGGTAATAAATAGGCTATATCCACTCAGTCGCCTCCTTCTTCTTAGCAGCTGTCTCCTTCTTTGTAACTCATACAAATCCTTCATTTTTACCTCATTTTCTTTCTGTTTTGGCTTTATTTTGCAGCTGTGTTCATAGTCTGGGGCCTTAGCAGGAGAACAATAACAAAATCAACATCAGTAGCACCGCCAGTATCAAACTAGTCAGCCAATTTTTTTTCACCTTAGTTTCCTTCTAAGAAACTTTATCTTCCAAATTCGTTTTAGCTCCCAAAACTTTGGCATTGGCCTTAGCAAGCTCCTAATCAGGGGTTTTATCTGCCGTTGGACTATTGACGGACTTATGCGAAAAATTGTGTGGTGAGCCCATCATTAAAGATGGTTTGGGAAATTTGGGGATGAAATCATAGTTTTCAGCACCTTCCCCTATCCCCATAACTTTCAGACGCTCATCCACTGAAGCTTGGATCATATCACCAATGTTCTTCTCCATATTTGAAATGTTTTGGGCTAACTCGCTGAAGTTGAAATCGTATGTAGTTAACCGCGACTCAAACATCTCAAATCTTACCATCATAGTTGTCAATTTTTCTCGAAATATTATTCAGAGTAGTTATTATGATCTGCAGAGCCGCATTGTTCCCCATATATGCCCTACCTTCCTCATCGCTAACACCCTTTCCCTTTGCAGCAGCTTCACCCTCACTCGTGTTCACTTCCTTTGTTTATTAACTTTCTTCTCCTTCTTAGTGGGTGGCTCAGACTCCGGTTTTTCTTCTTCTCATTCCTATGCACTTCCCAAAAACCTCTAAAAACCTATCTTCATGTATGTATTTTATCAAGTTAACAAGTTGTGAGTCATCTGCTTCACCTGGCCACTCAGGTAATATCTCTTGTAAAGAGTCCTTCATAACCATTTTCCGCACACGCACCTACAACGGTAACTAATAACTCACCCAGTAAATAATTATAACTCATCCATAAAATAACTTATAACTCATCCAAATACTTAATAACTCATCCATCAAAAACGAATAAGTCAACCATCTCCTAAATAATAACTCAGCCATAAATTATCATAACTCAGCCACCAAATAAATAATAACTTAGCTTGAAACCTTACCTCGCAATGATCTATGATCTCCTCAAAGATAACAGTAGCAAAATTTGAACATGTACGTTTTCCACCCCATCGAAAAAGCAAAACTTCTTGGCTCATCGACCTCTCCCAAAACGCTCTCTAAAGCAAGTGACATATTCATACGCCCAAACCAATAACACGTCCTTCAGGCCACTTATGGTGTATGACCTTCCTTGCGGATTCAACATCTTAATAGAGTCAACAAGAACTTCATATGTAGTCTGACCCCATGGATACGTCATCATAGCTTCATCGTCGAATACTCTTTTTGCACTTTCAAATGGTATCCTAGAATTATAATGCAAAGCATAAAGTCTCATGGCTTGAAGAAGTAACAGTCCTAAGCATTTACGCTTTTCAAAACTCCAGGCCGGACAGACCTCTAGTGTTGCCCTCATTTCATCTAACTTAGGTCTCATACCAAGAGAAAGATTCAACTCCTCCCAAAACGCTTTGTATTGGTAATGTTCAAAACTTTTTATTGGCACTGGATATGTGTTTAATCTAGTGATCTCACCAAATTTGTGTAAGCTAAACTTGATAGGTTCATCACCATCGAGACTCCAAATCTCCTTCTTATATACTCGCAGTTGTGTAAATAGTAGATAGTGTACAGTCATACCAGACCACACGCTTTTGCGTTTAGCTAGCTTAGCAATTATTCCAATAGGAAACTACTTCAGGTGTTTCCACACATCCCGTCCTATTGCTTTTCTAACTTGATGGAATTCTCCCATATGGATATTGTGATTAATCTCTTTATTTTCTAGATTAGAAGCCCCTTCAGCGTAAAGTTTTAGAGGGTAATCTCGTGCTTGATCTTCAGAAACATTCATCTGATCATAAAACACATATATAAATCAGCCACAACTGCATTTATAACTCAGCCACAACACAATACATAATTCAGCTGAAAAATAAAAGCAACTCATCCACAACATAATATATAACTCAGACACAATAAAAAACTAACTCAGCAACAAGATACTAAATAAATAAAAACTCAGCCACAATATAATATATAACTCAGCCGCAATAGAAAAATAACTCGGCTACAACATTTTAAATTACTCAGCCACAATATAAATCAAACTCAGTCACAATATAAACCAAAATCAGCCACAAAATACCGGAGAAGATTATTTCGTAGATACGATTGCAGTGAAGACGATTTCGTAAAAATGCTCACGGAGAAGACGATTTCGGCGAAGATAGTTCGAGACGATAAACAACAATCTTGACTAAATGGTTGACGAAGAGAAAAGGTTGTGTGTTACGAATAGAGAAAGTTGTGACGATGGCTGATTTTCGTAGAAACGCTTACGGAGAAAGTTTTTTTTTTACCACCGGAGTTATGACGACGGTTGATTTTCTTTTCTCTCTTGATCACAAAAATTAATGACATAGATACACAAATTAGTTACGTGAATTTGTTAATTAAAAATAACTTCAATTAAAAAAAACTAAATAAAAGTATTTATTGTAATTTACTAAGAATCTATAAACATTCTAATAATTTTTAAAAAAATAGTATTCTAGTAATATAACAATTTTTATATGCTATTCTAATCATTTTTCCTTTTTTATCAAACATCAAATTCATTCCACCAATACATTGCACAAACTTTTTAACCTCGTCAAAGATTTTACCACATATACAATAATGTAATCTAGCAACACCCTAAAACACTCATCTGGATCTAGCGCAACCCGACGTACATCATTGTATTTTCAACCACAATGGAGTGAAATTACTCCACGATTCGAAGCTATTCACCCTTTACACCACCTAATTAAACCACTAAAAGCAAGAGTGCAAGACCATTCCTAACCCAATAAAACAACTCTGGTTTAAGAAATCTAATCAAACTCTTGACGGTTGTAAGTATGTACACGCCCAACTGCATCCACACCCGAAAGTGCATTTTCTGAAACTGAGTGTTGAGTGAGAGGAGCTACGAGATAGCCGCCTATATTCAAACAAAGCAATACAAGAATGAAAAAATAAAGTAATTACCAAAAAAAAGGAATGAAATAAAGTATTTAAAGATTTTCAGAAGAAAATGTTAGAAGTAATAATAAATTAAGTATAAGTAAATATATGAAATTTTACTATATAAGTTTCACTTTTTCTAATGAAGAGGCAAATTTTATAAAAGGATCTCCACTTGTTTATAATTTATTCATTAAACTGTTAGTCTAATGAACTTTTTGTTTTTTTTTCTCAAAACTATTTACTCGAGATGGTTAGGTATTTAGGATGCGTCCGCAAAAGTTTTTGATTCTTGAATGTAAAGTGAAGATTGGTAATCTATCTGGCATTATGGTTTTACTGTAGTCGTCAAGTAATAAGTATTTTAAGTTTTGACGAATGATTAATACTATTCTATAGAGATTGTCAGGTTCGAAAAAACAAATATATTACCACCGCAAGTGGGTTTAGGCTAGGCAAAATATCCATAATTTTTTATTCAATTTTTATTGATATTGATTTAAATCGAAAAATTTGGATTTGTAATTTATCAAGTAAATCAAAAACTAATAAGTAATAACAATAAGAAACGAAACAAATTATAAATATTAAAAATTTAAAAACAAATATTCGATATGATCTGTTATATAAGTTTACAATATTTTTATTTTATTAAATTTATTATATTAGTTATTATAACTTTTAAAAGTAAAATATTTATTTTTATAATAAATATTATTATTTTATAATAAAATATTATTATTTTAGATTTTTTGGATTTTTCATTTATTTTTAGTTTGCATTCTAATTGTACGGATCGAATCGGATATCCGATTCAAAATTTTAAAAACATATCTGAAATACTGAATATCTAGATAGTCAATGATCAAACTGAATCGGATAATTAGTTAGTCAGGAAAAAACATATTAAATCATAAATATATAGATATTCAATCCGTGTCCATCACTAGATTTGAATATATAATATACGTACTAGCCAGATGTGTAAAACCATCTCTCCCTAGATTCAGTTTCTGCAAATCCAATCCATCTCTACTTTATTTATGCACTTTCTATAGTTTAATAGGCTCGAGGAATGTGCGTTTAGTTTAATCTTCACTAGTCCAGGGGCATGTATCTAACATTTTCTAATATATATTGATTTCAACTGGTAACTGATAAAGTCTTAAATCTTTCTTTTTTAAACTTCACAAAGTGGCAGACAGGAATACTAATAAATAAGTCTGAAATATTCATGAAAGATTTTACCTTTAAAAAAAACATCTATGCAAGCAGCATGTCACATAGATGCTTATATTTATGTATTCTGTGTTGATTTTATTTCCAAAAATATGTAAAGAGAACAAAGGAAGTTGACAAAATATGAAAATAATAGCATAGCAATGTTTTATTTTGAACATAGAAACGTGATAATGTGATGGTGGTGACCTACTATAAAAGATCTATTTAACTAGGTACTCATAAAGTTAAAACAATTTTGTTTTCTAATATTAAATTGCGGTCTTACCCTACCTAAATACTAAGATTCACATGCAATTTCGTAGGGTCCAAAAAGTGAAAAAAAATAACAAAAAGACAAGATGTACAAATCATAGTAGTATGGGTAGTATATGAAAATTTGTTTTGATATTTCATTTAATATCTGGTGTAAAAACAATGTGTAAAAATATGAATGTAGATGACAAGTTTAAATCAACTAGAGATGTTGCTCAGCTTGCAGCAATACTCTCCGGAGCTCACTCTCCATGGCTCTTAACATCACCGGCTTTCTCACAACTCCATTGATCCCAATCTGCATACACTTGTCCCACATTTCTTCGTCCAAGCTAACGGTCATTGCCACGATCAACGGCCAAGAACGGTTCCTGATCCTCACGGCCACTTCATAGGCCATCCATCTCTGCCATTTGTAGATCAAGCACCACCACTTGAAACGACGAGGAAGTTGAGGAAGAGCTGGGTGCAATGGCGGTGAGGCAATCGAATCCAGATGATACCGCGGTTACACTGCAGCCAAGTTTTTCTAAAAGTTTACGCGTAACCGCCCGGTTTGAATCATTGGTGTCTACTAATAAAACTTGCAAGCCAGGTAATAAAGAACTAGCATGAGGATGAGTTTGGTGGTCGGGAGCTGGTGAGTCGCCCGATGCATGGACTGAAATGGAGGGCCGGCGTCGAAACCTGAGTAGCAATGACATGGCTTCTGGTGACCCGTCCGAGCCAGGGACCACCGAGATATTCCCTTGAATCACCTGCACATAGATTATCAAAGAATACTATATAAATACTCTTTCTTCCCACACTAACAACTGTAGGGAGAGATATGTAATAAGAAACTCACCTGCACCACTTTCTTGCAAACACCAAAGCTTAGATTTTGTCCTAACCCATAGCCAGATAATCTCACTTCACCAACTTCTTGATCTCTTGACGAACTTGAACCATCATTCTCAACATTCATTTCAAATCTTATGTACACATCTCCATCTGCTGAAGAAGCAGGTGATCTCCATGCAGCCCATCTTTGATCACTCCTATCCAAGCTTCCTCTCTCTTTAAAAACCTTAAAGATCACCGACGAAGACGATCCTTCTCTACACTTTCTAGTTTTTACTAAACTACCAACCATATGAAGTATCACCTGAAACACTCTTCTTTCATCGCCTACTACATTATCAGGCAGAGACTTCTCTGCATCAACCGTAAACCTAAAACCATTGTAGAGACACAAACACCTCGCCAAACAAGCCGCTTCACGGACCGTGCGGTGCAGACTAAACGGTTTCATCTCCGTGACAAATCTACCGTCCGAAACATCCATCGCGTCCCCGACCAAATTCGACATAACATTCCCTGTCTTCACCATCGTGTCAACAATCATCTTCTGCTCGTTACTTAACTTCTCGTCTTGAATCATCGACAAAAGACCAAGTATAGAATGCATCGGACGTCTCATCCCTTCGCTCATCGCTTTCTGCAACACATTTCTCGCTTGGCTCGCCCTCATCGCGTCCCGCTTCGCGATCTGCAAGGCCCTGTTCTGGTCCGCGAGCTTCTCCCTCATAAGCTGAGACTCCTCAAGAACCGCTGCGTGAGACAACGCAACGGCTACCTGATCAGCCACAACTTTAACAATCTCAATCTCCTGATAAGTCCAGTCCCGAGGCTCCCCGGTAGGTAACACGCAGACAAGTATGGCGTAGCATGTCTGAATCAACTCAGGCGTCCCTCCTTTAAAATCCGAGACACTAAGCATCGGCATTCTAATGGCAGCCACTGGTCCAATCTCATTACCATCTCCGCCGCTAGCTCGAGCTATCAACGAGTCAACACTCAGTATATTCACATCATTGCTTTCTCTAACCCTAACGACGTCCACATTCTCCATGGAAACAGAGTAGCCATAACCACTCCTCCCTCTAAGCTCATGAGTCAGATTCATCTCAGTCTTATCATCATTCTCCATCCACACCGCGCAGTTCTGCAACGCCAGAGTCTTGGAAAGCTCAACCAAAGTAGTATAAAGAATCGTGTGACGGTCCAACGACTTGCGTATCTCTTGAGTAAGCATACGGACGTGAACGCCTGTCTCTTTCTGAATCATAATGAGACCAACCTCACGTCCAAGCTCATGAGCTTTCTTCTTAAGCATAAACTCTCGAACTTTAACTTTCAGAAGCAGAGGAATTAAAGTGATGAGGGTAATCGCAGTGGCGCAGGAGACGAGAGCGGTCAACATCTTGAAAACGGTCAAGGACACCATAAGCTTGAAAGGGTGAGGACCGTAAGTCCAACCGTGGAGGAGATGAGTCATACCACAGAGGACAATGAAGGCGATGAACTCGAAGAGCACCCATTTGAATGGGACGTTGGAGCAGCTCACGAAGTAGAGTAACTCGATTGGGATTGAGAAGTAAGCAACTGCGATCAAGAAGTCGCTTACTCTTTGCGTCTCGAGAATCTTCTCTGTGCTCCAGAAACTTCCTCCTTCGTCTTCGCAGTTACACCCGCCGTTTCCAGCCGTCGCCGGAGAAACCCAGAACAATATCGAGAGTAGTATCAACAACCCAGAAGTTACTTCTCTCACCATCATCATCTTCCCACGAAAATGCTTAAACCCATGAATCTCTATGATTAGTAGAAACGATGAACAAGAAAAAAAATGTTAAAAATTAAAACTTTTTTCTTTTATCAAAAGAATTTTAAACTTTAAAAGTGGGTTAACAGTCGAGAGAACATGCAGAGAAGGAAAGTACCTGAAAGACATGATTTTATTAAGACCAAAGTGTCTTCAGTTTTCAGATCTGATCGAACTTGTGAAACTCCAGCGCACCAACGTGTGACAATCTTCGGTTTCTCGGATGAACGAAAACGAGACGAGACCGGAAAAAGGAGAGAGAGAGAACAAATCTAGAAAAAGAATCTTAAAAAGAGAAGAAGAGAGAGATAGCGACAAATCTGAAACCTATATAAAAACGTGCACGTACATGTATGTATATATATATATAAGCCGTAAAGAAGGAAAGTATGTTCTCAAGTCTTCAGCTCATATGCTTAGCGAGTTTCAGACCTCTGTATGTTGCTTTCTTGTTCTGTGATTTGTAGACACTCCGGTTCTGATTAGTGGGAGGGGGAGTTATGCCTGAAGCCGCCATTGGAGAAACTAAAGGGAAGTGTAATTTATAATACATGTGTAAGTAAAGGTTGGAGCCGTTGGTTTTAGAAGAGGTTTTGGAGATTTTTTATTTTAGATTTGGAAACCTAATGGGTCCCACTTGTTCTTACATGAACCGAACTTGGACGCACTTTTGTATTTTCTCTGAGTTATTCTTACTAATTCTTTTTATTTTGGGTCAATAATGCGGTACATGTAATTAAATATTAACTTGTTGACAAGAAAAAATACATTAAAATATATCTTCTGCTATTTCTCTCCACTTGTCAGTTTTATTTTGGGAAAATAAATAAATGTTTTCTGTAACTTATAAGGTGTAAATTAATAAATTTTAAAGGGTACTTTGAATTTATCAAATCCTGTATATCCTGAGAATGAGAATAACTTTTTTAAAAAATCATATAAATAAGTAAAATACAGCGTTGGAAACCAACAAGCCATATGACGTGAATCTAGGAACCTAATATATTTTAATAAATTGATTAGTGGTGGTCAAAGAAATACCCTAAAAATAAATAAGACACAAGGAATTTTTTTCTTAAATATGCTTTAGTCCATTGTTATGGCTTAAGTAAAGGAGTTACAATAAACAAACGATCACAAAATCTAACACTAATCACTGCTTTTTTGAACTGACATAAGTAGTAGGATAACGATGGATTCGTCTAATCAATATCATAATTAGTCAAATAGTACCCAAACAAACAATAAATGAAATGAAAATACCGCTTAAGAAGTTGATTAATTTGAGGGACCTATGTGTGAACAAAAAAAATATATCAGTGACCTACAAAACGGAGATCTTTTTAATGTTTCCTTCAGCATACATGAATCTAAAGAATAATGAGTATATATTTGAAACCACATTGGCCTATTTATTTTTATTACTTGATAAAAAAAATTTATGGTTTAACACTACAAATCAAATTAGACCATAGACTTGTGCTACTGTCTTCGGAAACATCATTGTTTATAGGAATGGGAATAAAAGACCAACCTCAACTTCTTTTTTGATAGTACTGGATTTGATCTAAATAAACTGAACCTAGGAGTTTTGAGACAACACGTAACCTAATTTGTGGGTTTAGTCGAATGTTAAAGTCGTTTCCTTTCGATATACTTTTGATTAAACCGACTAACCATTGAACCAACTGTTCGCCTGTCTTTTCTAAATATTGATAGGCTTGGACATTCGGGTCCTCGAATCGGGTTCGGATCGGATTATTTCGGGTTCGGATCCTCGAATCGGGTTCAGGTCTGATTCTTTCGGGTTCGGGTTATTCGAGTCTTAAAGTTTAGGATCCAATATGATAATTTTAAGTTCTTAGTTCGGGATCTATTCGGGTCTTGTCGGGTCTTGTCCAGCCCGGGTCGGTCAAGTCTAGTTTTTAGAAACCGGTAATACCCGACATTTTGGTTCTTAAATTTTTTGGGTCGGTTCTCAGGTTTTCGGGTCATTTTAAGGGTTTTGGGTTAGTTTTAGGATTTTCGAGTCGGGTTTATCTATTTTCGGTTCGGATCTACCGTATTTTGGGTGTAAATTACCATGTTAACCCGATATATTACCCTATATTAAAAACCTGCAATGCTTAAAAACCTGCAATACGTCAATGTTTCTTACTTCATACCAAAAATACCTTTACTAACAATTTCAGAACTTAAGACTAAATACAAATTTTTGATAAATTGAAGTTAAAAGCTGATCAAATACAAATTCAAAAACATAAAAACTAGGCAACCAGAAGGCAAAAAACCAACAACAAAGTGATATTCAGTCTCCAACTCTCAGTATGCTTATGAGCAGCAACATTCAAGCTTGAAACACATGTTCAAATTCTGAAAAACAAAAATAGTGAAGGTCATTAAAAGTGTAAACCAAACTAAAAAACATAATGACAATGGACACAAATATTAAAGATATTAGAAACCAAAAATTATACCTCTCAAAAGAGCATCTTGCTCTTCTATCAGTTTAAGCATTTGTTCTTTTATTGCGATTCCTTTTCATTTGAATATAATCTCAGATTTGAGCCAATACTCTGTGCATATCAATACTTCTATCATATAGTGTGTTAGGCAGCTTTTGTTTGGGTCTAAAATTCGGCCACTGGTGCTAAAGGCCGATTTAGATGCAACAAAACTCACTTGCATTGCAAGTATATCCCTAGCTAACAGAGATAAAACCGGTTACTTTGCACTATTAATCTTCCGGTAAGAGAGCACTTCATACTCTGAACCACCTACAAGGTTTGGAATCTCCACATTCTCTTTCATATACATATCCAACTCATTGTTTTTTTTACCTGAAATCTTGTTTCATGACAAGCTCTTTGTAGATGTCATTCATGCTCTCATAGGCAAGCCCATTCCCAAGTATTTTCCTCTGAGATACTTCATATCCTAACTGATCCTCTAACTGAGATTGAGAATATGGTCCTTGAGACTGACTATGAAATGATGAAACCGAACCACCAACAGTGCGACGGCCATTGTTGTACTGATCAAACAAACTCCTCAAAATGTCCTCCACTTCATCTTTCAAATGAGTAACCTCAACCGAGACTTCTCCATACAACTTCTCAAATAGCTTTTGTGGTAACCTTCATCTTCTTGGTTAGGTCAAGAACACCAGCGACAATGACAAGTTTGTTCATCTTCTCAGGATTTGTCCCAAATGAATCCCAATACTTGCCTAGTTTCCCTAACATGTTTGCTTCCTTAGACCTTAAATTTCATCTGGACCAGGAGCATTGCTTAAAGAACTAATGTTCCTCGTTACTGTGACGATTGCATGGTACAACTTATGTTCAATAACAAATTTGTTGCAGACAGAACCAAAGTAGTTTTGTAGAAAATAATTAAGAACTGGACCAACCTATCAACTACTTCCCAATCATCTTTATTTGGTGGTTCAACTCGCTTTTTCCATCCACAGTTTCATTAAAGTAGTCGTTGTAGGGTTTTTCCTCAACTTCCATCTTCTCAAAAGCCACCTTGAACTTCATTGCTTGTTCTAGCTCAAATAGGTGGAATTCCACCTAGTTCTCACATCTAAAAGTAAGCTTTCTCTCTGAATTATTCCTAACTGTACATGTCGCTCAAAATTTTTTTGCCTTCAACCTCAAAAAACAAATGGCATTACGAATGGCTTTGACACTGCTCTCTATCTCCAGCAAACCTTCTTTTACAATCAGAATGAGAATATGAGTAGCACACCTAAAATGCAGATACTTTCCATCTAAACCAATGCATCATCCCCATTCTTCTCAATAAAAGCTTCCTTAAACTTTCTCAATGTTGAACTATTAGCTGTGGCATTATCTATGGTTATACCATACAATCTTTTGATATCCCATTCTTCTTAGCATTCAAGAAGTACATTAGATATTTTTGATCCTTTGTGATCATACACATTATTGAATCCAATGATGAGCTTCCTAAATTGCCATGAGCTGTCTATAAAATTCGTAATCACCATACAACTAGAGCTGGTATTAGGAGTAAGCCAAATATCAGTCGTCAGTGAAATTCGTTGCTTGTTCCCTTAAGAATCTTGTTCCTTGCCTCTTTCTTTTTCACAAAGGTCTCAAAAATATGGGATTTATGTTCTTCTATAATGAGGCACGTAAATCATAGTTTTGTTGCAGAAATTCTTCCAAGATACGCTCTCTACTCAAGATAAAGCCAACTCTCCCACAACCATCATCTCATTTGTCGCTTGTCTGATGACAAATTCAGACATTTTTGCACACTCTCATATTATCGTCTTCTCCATCTAAAGCACCTTGATTATTGTCTTTGTTCACATCCAACCATGATTGGTAACACTTCCAAGCAAGTTTCAAATGTTTCTTCAAACTTGATGTTCCTGATTTCGTTGCACATCCCATCTCATTATCGTACCCGATTTCACTTTGGGTTAAACCGTAAACAAGAAAGAAACGCTTCAAAAAATATATCAAAGGAGCAAAAGAATCAAACTCGGATTAAGACATATCCATAAACAAGAATCAATAATCAAGATTGGATTAAACCAAAACCATAAACAAGAACCAAATATAAAGTTTGAGACATACCCTAAATCAATTAGTAGACAACGTTGTCGATGATGAAGAAGTGGCTAGGCTTAAGGGGTTTTGATGAAGAACTTTATTATGATGAGATTCGAGTTTGATGATATTTGATTTCGGATTTACAGATTATAAATCGATAAACTCTTCGATTTAATCGCTTTTGGGGGAATGGAACCGATTAACGAAAGTAAGAGATATAATGGTGCATCGGGGGAGTGAATAAATTTAGGCTTGTTTAGGCATATGTTGGTTGATAGATCGGGTCTAATAATACCCTATCTAGTATAGGGTATGGGTCGGGTCTTCGACATGCGGGCCTCAGAAGCAAGACCCAATAGGGTAATATGGCTATACATGAACCCGACCTGAATCGAGTTTTTGGAGTTGGTTCCGGTTCAGTTTTTTAGGTCCGGGTATAATTCCCAGGCCTAGTAATTACCTCTTTCTCTGGCCATTACTTGACATTGAATTACTATATAAGATAATCTTTCTTACAAAAGTATTAGAACAATTCAAAGATTGTTCGAAATGCGATTTGTAAGCTTGTTGGGTATAAATTTAATTATTTTGGATAGGGAAGAATACATTGTGATAGATCATACTGTGTAACAGATGTTCTTGATTACACAAAGCTTTGAAGTTGTTTTTCCGAAATTAATCTTGGATATATGTTATGTTCAGAATTTTCTTAGGCGTGAATCAATAGTCGATATGAACATATCCTATAGGCATTATTTATGAAGTGATTTGACAGATGTTATCTCTACAATCAATTTCTACATGACATAATAAAATTGATGATATGACTTATCACTAAATGTGATATGAAATTATATTTAATGTTGATTTCTATTTTGGTAAACTTTTTAGAATGTGGTAATAACATATATATCATCATTAAAAATTATTTAAATATGAAATTAAATAGTATAAAATATAATCTTTCGACATTATTTGAGAAGTGATTTATCATGTGTCATCACCACATTGATTTTAAAAGAAAAATGATAACAGTGATGACATAGATTAAAATAGTTGTGACATGAACATTTACATTAATTATTAATTTATATTTTTGGTAAGTTTCTTTTATAATATGTTAATAACTCATAAATCATTATTAATATCTATGTTACATAGAATCAGAAACGGTACGCGGAAGCAGAATCGTATGGAAACGCAAAAGCGAGAGTTTGAAAAAAAAGTTAGGAAGTGGGTACGTGTTGGAAGCGTATATCCATATATATATAAGAAAAATTTATAAAATTTATCACTGAAAATTCTATAATTCAAATTAAAAATAATACATTTATTCATTTATAATAATTTTAAATGCTTTCATGTTAAAACTCTAAAATTACACCTAAAAGGAGTTTATAATAAATAATTATATTAATTATTTTAATATTTCATAAATAATACACAGAATATATTTGAATGCATATGATTAATCTTTAGTAAAAAAAATTATAACATAAAGATATAATATTAGTTTTAATATTTATTCTCTCAATTTATTTACTATTAAATTTTAGATTTTATGTACAAACAAAAGAGTCATTTGATTTTTTTATTTATTTATAACATATTTTTTCTAAACGATAGCGTGATTCGAAAACGGAATCTTAAGCATCCAACATGTTTTTAAGTAGATATTTTAAATGTTTTGGAAGAGAGATTTCGTAGCTTTCACAAGGTTTTGATTCCGATTCTGGTTCCGAAGCGGAAAGCGGACGTCTAGTGAAGCTTCCATGCAACCTAGATTATTATTAAAATAAATAATATAATAGTAGAAATAGAAATCTCCTAGACATTGTTTGAAAAGTGACTATAAGGGCATATTTATTGCATGTCTCTTAGCATGTGGTTCTTAGCTTTTCTAAGAGACATTTCTTCACTTTTAACTAAGAAAACTTAAGAATCGTCTCTTAAATAAGAGACCTAAAAGACGTCTCTTAACGAGAAAATTAAAAAAAAAAAAAACGTGTAATTATAAGTTAAAAACTCCGCCTAAGAGACCGTAGATAAACATGGCTTAAGTATCTAGATAGTTAATACCCTCTTCTTGTTCATTTTATTTGGCCACCACATGAGATTTGCATTTATTTAGTGTACCATCAACATTTTCCTTTGATTTGAACACCCATATTGATCCACAAGTAACCAAGCTGAGCTAACTTACCTTGCAAGGCAAGAAAAGAGTGGAAAGGTTAAATGAGACATTGGCATCCTCTATTAAGTCAAGAATATCAGTTTGAATTTAAATAAGAGAGGCTGGTTTGAATTGGAGTGAGAAGGTCACATGTTGTGCAATGGAGGTTAAAGAGAGATCTCACTTTCACTCCATGGAGAACACACCCAGATCTGCCACATTCTCTGCAACTATGAATGTGCCATCCTTGATATATACTAAAGAAGGACTCAGTTTATATTAAGGAAAGAAGATCACATGTGCATAAGAGAGTGTAGTCGGCCTGTCCGTATCATGAATGAGAGACTGCACCACCATCTTTCCTCTTATTCATTTCTCCTCATCTGGACGTATTACTCCTTGGTTGTATTCTCTCTGGCTGCTTCTCATTTCCTTACAGAATTATTTGTTTAATAAAACCTAGATTTAGTCATTATTTATTGTTAGTATTTGCCTATTTAAATGATGGTTTGTAACCTAAGGCAAACTAAGTGAGAATTAAGTTTCTCCTTCACTTATTCTCTTTTTCCTCTTAACCTGGTTACTTTACACTCTGATCCTCAGTCTCACACGACTTATGCTCATTCTCCATCAATCTCTCTTGATGTTTACTTATTCTTCACTAATCTTATTCATTCTCTTCTCTTTACTACAAACTGATTCTCTCTGCCATTCTCTTGTTTACTCACGACAAGAATCATCCATACACCATATTATCTTCAGTTACTCTCTATTCTCACATCTTCGAATTGGATTGATTTCCCCTAGTTTGGAACGTGTTACCATGGGATGTGTTGGTTTTTGTTGATCAGGAGGGAGAAGGACTGATGGAGCTTGATTATGTAGGACATGAGACACTAATCCACTAGAAGAAGATAATGTTGAGATTCCATAACCAGTACACTGTTTCACTTGCTAATCCAATTTCCTTTGGAGTGATCATTGATTGAACTATATGCTGACAAACTGGTTAATCATTTTTAGTTGATGATTGTTTCTTCTATGTGACTGTTGGAGAGTGACTTATGAAGGTCAACTGCCATGCTTTCAGAAAGTGTGTTAGAACAGATGAATGACATTCCATATATGTTGCTTCAAACAGGAAATCATGTTCTTCAAATATAACATGTCTTGAGTTGTAAACCCTTCATGTAGGCGGATATAGGCATCTGTAGTATTTGTATTTGTCACTATACTCGAGTAAGACACACTTCAGAAACCGAGTATCAAACTTGTTTACAACATATGGTCTTAGTGTTGGATAGCAAGCTTAGCCAAAGGAACAAAGAAAGGTATAGTTCACTTGTCTTTTAAACAAATTCTGATAAGGTGACTAGTTATTAGATAGAGCCATTGTAGGAAAAATATTACCAAGAAAATTCGCAATGAAGAATGTCTCAACCCAATATTTAAGAGGCATCTTGCTGTCAAACATCATGGATAAACTAAGTTCCATGATGTGATGATGCTTCCTTTCAGCAATACCGTTTTGCTCATGAGTGTGTGGACATGAGAACTATTGGTGAATGCCATCACGCTACAAGTGGGAGAAAACAAATGTTGCTTGTAAACTCCCCACCACCATCACACTGAATGGTATGTATTTGCAATTAAACTAATTTTGAACGAGGGCTTAAAATTTGCAGAATGTAGAGTAGAAATCTGATTTGTATTTCAAAGGATAAAACCAACTATATCTTAACCAATGGTCTGCAAATTTTACATAGAACTGAAATACTTGACAAGATATAGTTGGTGCAGCCCCCTCCCCCTCCCCTCACACACAGTGCACATTTTCCAAAGGGAGAGAGACTACAAACCTAGAAGCTAGAAAAGGTAATCTACTAATCTTGCCAAGCTGACAGGATGAACATATCCTCTTGGTTGTATAGCTTATCGTGATAAACGTTTGTACAGATGGAAGCTTAAAAACATGCTGATTCGGATGATCCAGTCTCATATGCCAAACATCGTCAGCAGCTGATCGTTGCCTAGAGAAGTAAAAAGCCTTTATTGGAGTTTATTCTCCAGTCTGTACAGCCCGATATGCTTTCTTCCCGTGGTGAGTATCCTCTTTGTCTTCTTTTCATTCACACAAACCTCAAGGTTATCAAATTTATTAGCACAATAAAAATCCTCTGTAACCTTTGAAACAGACAATAATGACTTGGTAATTCGAGGACAAACAACAACATCATTGAGAGGAAGTTTACCTGAGATAGAGCCAATGACATTGCATTCGGTTTGTGTTATAGGTAAAATGGTTCATCACCAATCATCACTAATTCAGATCCGTGATATGGTTGAGATTGATGTAGGTTACGAGGTGAGCTTGTGATATTAAAGGTTGCACCATAATCAAGATACCAGTCAAATCTAGAATCATTTGTAATGTTTGTGATACGCATGGCATCAACAAGAGCCTGAGGAAGACCTACATACTAGAAGTTCTTATAAAATTGGTGCCAACACTTCAAAGTAGGGTGTACAAGTTTACAACAGATGTAACATACAAGACATGACTCACCATCAGAGGAAGATGAGCCTTGGTATGCATTTTTCTAAGTAAAGTTATGATCTCTAGTTGAGAATGAGCCATGACTTGGACCTCCATCACATCCTCATGTGCCTCTTCCACGATATGAGTAGTAGCCACCATTGTGGTTAGTGCAGAAAGAGGTAAAGGCAAAATGAAGTATGACTTCACTACTGGTAAAATAAATCTAGAGTCTATCACCGAAGGCAACAAGGCGTGGGATAATAGACTCAAAGGTTGAAGGTGGATGAGTATCTATATCACCTTCAATAATAGTGTTTATTGGTTCATAATCACGACTCAATCCGTGAAAAGCAGAGAAGATCTTCATAGCCTCAGTCATAGGTGTACCAATACAAGAAAGCTTGTCGTTGAGAGTCTTAATATCATGTAGATACACTGACATCATCTTGACTGCCTTGGAAACCGTCTGAATATTGTGTTGGAGTTCAAACAAGCGAGCATTAGGAGGCTGGTTGAAGTGCATGTCCAGTGTATACCAGATATCATGAGCGGTGTTACAGTTGATGACAACACTCTGAAGCCCGTCAGACACAGAACCAAGGAGACAAGATTAAACTACTTGATTTGTTTGGAACCAGAGTTGATGGTCTGTATTTGGAACTGGTGTGGCAGTGTCGTTAATGATTGGTAATATGATGGTTGGAGAAGGCTGCCGTTGAGACCCGGTGAAAAAGCCGTACAAATGTTGGCCACAGAAAAAAGCTTGAAACTGACACTTCCAAAATACAAAGTTTTGTTCATTGAATTTAACAGTGATGGAATTCACAATGTTTAGAAAAGGAGGAGCATAGGGCTCAAGATCTATTACTCCAATACCATGAAAGCAGGAGAGAAACTCGAGAAATATAAGTTTTTGATTTGATAATTTGTTGTCTTATTCAATACAGGAGCACCATTAGTTTTATTTATACTAAAAGCTAAGGTTTTTCATTCGAAGGTGACAACCTTGCTTAGAGCATCAAAATGGTTACTGGTAAGTGTTAGGAATTTATTCATTCTTTGTGCTTTTTACTTAATAATGTTGTTGATTCACAAAAGCCTTCTTACTAACTTTCTCTCAAAAGAATATCAAACACAGTAATAAGAACACGATCTCACAATCCTTAGTCCTGGATCGTTTGTTTCTTCTATATTTGACTACTCCAATTAGAGATCATATCCTGAGTATTTATACACCCTTTAGAAGTTCCTAATCATAATTTGATTAAGATAATAATACTATTCCCTAATGTTTTATGTAGACCACAAGACTACAAATACTCAGCACATTCTAAACGGGCCGAGACTGGATTTCCTTTTTATATTGGGCCTACAATTTTTTTATCTCCACCTTAGGCGCAATATCATTTCAATCTCTCTCTTTCTTCAATGATGCCGAGTATCAAAGCCAAAAATCAGATTGACTTCTTCTCTCTATCTTCACAACCCTCAAGCTGAAGATGATGCAACTTACAGTGTTTGTAAATCGTACCTTGCTGCCAATCCTTCGTCTTTTCCGGCTCCGGTTCCAGAAATCATTTCAGATGCTTGAATCCTTCATCTCTTTCAGTGATATAAACTGATCGGTGCGTGCTCCGATATCTTCTTTCTCACTTGCATGTCCACTCAATCGCATAGCTCTCAATATTTAAACGATGGAGAGACAAATCTTGATTTGGTAAAATCGGAGACACACTTGTCTGATCGTTTCCGGAGTTCTGCAGTTTCCGGTAAGACCATTTCCGATTATATCAAATCCTTCTTGATTCTGTTTGTCTGAAACTTGTTTTCTTGTTGTTGTTTGTCTTATAAAACTTTCGTTTGTTTTCCTTCTGAGATGTTGCAGGTCTTGTTCTATTTCCGAGTCACATCTGTCTCTATTTAAGAATCTTGGAGTTAAAATAATTCCTCACTTGTATCAAGATTAAGCATATCCTTCTTGTTGACTCATGGTACTCGTGTCCCTTCAGTCCTCATGACTGTTTAAGACATTCCCTTTAACATTAGGTTCACTAACTCTTTTATGATGATCCTCTCTTAGCTACTCCACCTTGAGCTAAGATCTTTATGCCTCGCTTCCAGAACGCTCGTTGCAGGTAACTTTATTTGCTTTTATCAAGCTTTCTCATTGCCGATTGAGAAATAGTATAGAGTATTAACTCATTATTTCTCTCTTTGCGAAACATGTTCGACAATGAAGTTACCTGCGGCGTTCTCTGGTTTTACTCGATGATGTTGAGAAGACACAGCAGAGATCAAATTTTGGCCCTGGTAAGGCTTTCGTTAAGAAATCTGCTGGATTTTTTGCTAGTATGAGTCTTAGATAGATGAACCTTGCCTTCTGCTACAATGTCTCTGATAAATGGTATTTAGTGTCTATGTGTTTGGTTCTTTCGTGATGAACATGATTCTTTGCTAGGGCTATAGCACTTCGTGAATCGCAGTGAATTTTAACACTTTCTTGTTCATAACCCAACTCTCCACATAACCTCCTTAACCATATGGCTTCCTTCGCGGCGGATGTAAGAGCCATGTACTATGCTTCAGTCGTTGAAAGAGCTACCACATCTTGTAAACTTGATTTCCAACTAACAGTATTTCCCCAGAATTGAAATACAAACCCTAAAACTGATCTTCTTCTATCTAGATCTGTAGCATAGTCAGAGTCACAATAGCCTTCAATACTAAATTTAGAGTGTTTAGTAAATGTGAGACTCCTTCTTGTAGCTTCTTTTTAGATATCTTAAAACCCACTTCGCCGCTAGCCAGTGCTCCCGTCCTGGTTCTGACATAAAACGGCTTATAGTCCTACAGCATAGCCTATATCAGGTTTAAAGCCTACCATCGCATACATAAGGCTTCCTACCACACTTGCATATCGAATATCCTCCAAGTATCTTCCTTCTAATTACTTTTGATCGTTGGTAAGACTCTTTAGTTTGAATTGAGTTGAGATAGGCGTCATTACTGCCTTTGCATCAGTCATTCCGAATGAATTTAGAACCTTCTCCAAGTAGTTTCCTTGAGACAGTTTTAAGAATCCTTTTTCTCTATCTCTTATAATATCCATTCCCAGTATCCTTGAAGCTTTTCCTAAATCTTTCATTTCGAATTCTTTGTTTAAGCTCTCCTTGACACTCCTGATTTCTTGTTTGTCTCCTGAAGCTATAAGTATATCATCAACGTATAGCAGTAGGTACACGGCTTGTGACATGTTTACGTTTCTAATGTAAAAACATGGATCTTCATCGCTTCTCACAAATCGTTGCCCTTTCATGAAACAATCGAACTTTAGATTCCACTGTCTAGGTGATTGTTTTAAACTATATAAGGACTTCTTCAGCAGACATACTTAGTTCTCATCTCCTTTCTTTATGAATCCTTCTGGTTGATTCATTAAGATTCTTTCTTCCAAATCTCCATGAAGAAAAGCTGTTTTAACATACATCTGTTCAAGCTCATAGTCATTATTGACCACTAGTGACAACATTAATCGGATTGATACATGCTGCACAACAGGTGAGAACACTTCATTGTAATCAATTCCTTCCTTTTGAGAAAAACCTTGGGCAACCAATCTTCCTTTGTACCTCGGTTCTTCTACTTCAGGTATCCTAGACTTTAATTTGAATATCCACTTGCACCCTATAACCTTTGCATTTTTGGGTTTTTGGAATCAGTGTCCAAGTATGAGCTTTTTGAAGTGAGTCCATTTCTTCTCTAGCAGCATTTTTCCAGATTTTTTTCTTTGCATATCATAGCATCTTTGAATGATTTTGGCTCGTTTATTTCAATCTCATCGGATGCAGCTAGAGCATACGCCACGAAGTTAGTGTCTTCAAATTTTGACGGTGGTTGATTTTCCTTCTAACTCTATCTCGTGCAAGCATATAGTCATCAATTTTGTTGTTCTAATTCTTCACTTCCATCCTCTGCTTCAGAGTTATTTTCTTCTACACTTCCTGATCCTGTTTTTCCAGTAACTTCACCTTGAATCATATAATCTTCGATTTCACTTGTAGGTAGTGTTGGTCCTTCAATCAAACTTTATTTAAATGTCACTTTCTTTGACTTTTATTTGTCACTTCTTTCCAGACTCTAAACTCTCCTTAGTAGTATCTTTGTGGCCGATCAAGGTGTGTTTGGTACATTTCTTCCTCGTTGAAAACAACGTTCCTAGTAGTAATGCATTTACCTTCATCAGAAAGCCAAACCCGATATCCTTTTACTCCAAACGGGTATCCCATGAAAACGCCTTTTACTGCCCTGGGACTTGTCTTTGCTTGAATGTTATGAACGTAGGCTGAGCAACTAAAACTCCTTAAGTGTGTTAAATTTGGTTTTATACCTGACCAAACCTCTTCTTGTAGACGATAGTCAATAGGAGAACTTGGTGATCGGTTTATTATGTAAACCGCGGTTGATGTCGCTTCAGCCCGAAGTCTTCTCCTAACCCAGCTTCTGTGAGCATACATAATACTTTCTCCATAATTTTCCTGTTCATTCTTTCAGACACACCATTTTGTTGTGTGTGTATGGACATGTATTGTGTCTTTTAATACCTGAGTCTTTGCATAGTTGATCAAACTGTTGATTGCAAAACTCTAACCTGTTATCAGTCCTAAGGAACTTAATTTTCTTCCCAGTCTGGTTCTCCACGGCTCCCTTCCGTTCTTTAAATTTGCTAAACGCCTCATCTTTTGATTTTAGAAAGTATATCCAAACCTTTCGAGAATAATCGTCTATGAAGCTTATAAAGTACTTGCACCCGCCTAGGCTTTCGGGGTTTGATGGTGCACCCCATAGATCTGAATGTATATATTCCAATACACCTTTCGAAATGTGCTTGGCCGTCGGGAAGCTTTGTATATGTGACTTTCCAAGAACACAAGTCTCACAAAACTCTAATTTATCTACTTCTTTGTTTGATAAATATCCTTCTTTCACAAGCATATTTAGGTTCTTTCATGTGACCTAACCGTGCCTGCCATATCTTTGTCTTGTCAACCTTCACTCTTGACACGTTAGCTTCTCCTTTTGGGACTGTCCCTTGTAAGTAATTATAACCCTTCATTACACTTCCCGGATATTATTTCTTTCCCATCTTTATAAAAGTGAACCATGAAGTCGTTTCCTTCATACTTGCACCCTGAACGTTCAAGCATACCGTAGGAGATAAGGTTCATGCTCATAGATGGCATATATCTCACATTAGTGAGAATCACCACTGATCCGTCTGGTCTCACGATTTTGATTGCCTATTCCTTTTACATCACAATGAGTATTGTTTGCCATCAACACTCTTCCTCCTTCGAATTCTTGTAGATCAAGTAAGACGTCCTTATCTGGGATGATGTGGAAGGAACAACCAGAATCCATTACCCATTCTGAGCTGGTGTCTTTTGTACTAACTATTAGTACTAGGGGCTGCTTAGGTTCAGCAGTTATATTAGCAGACCTATGTGTTTTCTTCTCTGGACATTCTCGTTTTCCAGTGTCCTTCCTTTCCGCATATAAAACAGCCCTTGTTGTTCTTATCATATCTCGGTCTTGATTTAGATCGTCCGTATCTACTTTTTGATCTGCCCTTCCAGTGTCGGTTTCCTCCTTTCTCTGTCTTCTTAAATGATCTTCCCTTTCTTCTACGTATAACCCTTCATCTTGTGATTTTGAAAGATTTCCACTTTCGAGTAATCTCGTTCCTTTGATCTTGCAGCTCTGGTTACCTTATTAGTTTGAGAGTGTCTCTACCGTATTTGAGAGTTTCCTTAAGATGGTCGTATCGATGAGGCATTGAATTTAGTAGTATAATGGCTTGAACTTCTTGTGCAACCTCCACATTTAAGTTATTTAGGTCTGGCTACTAGTTTTAGGAAATCATCAACATTTGTGTCTATGCCTTTGGAATCGTTCATCTTGAACGTGTAGAACTTATGTTGTAGGTAGATACGATTTGGTAAAGATGTTTCAGTGTAAAGTGTGTTTAGTGCGGTCCACATAGCAGCAGCAGTATCACAATGGCTAATTTTCCTCAAAACTTGGTTTCCACGTTTACTACAATTAGGTCTTTGGCTTTTTCTGATTTTCCGAGTTTTATTGGATCAATCGTAGGACCTGAATTTGTAGTGACTTCTCCTGAGCTCTTAACTTCTCCTGTAGTTTCTTCCTTTGTATGCGGCGTATCCATCAGAAGTGTCTCATCTGTTAGAATGTCCTTTAGCCCTAGGACTCCAAAGTGAGCCATCATTCGAACTTTCCATAGAGTGAAATCTTCGGTTCCATCAAACCTATCCACATCGATTCGTGTGGTAGACATCCTTAACGCACCTTGCAATAAACCTGGATTGCTCTGATACCACTTGTTAGGAATTTATTCCTTCTTTGTGACTTTTACTTTAAGAATGTTGTTGATTCACAAAAGCCTTCTTATTAACTTTCTCTCAAAAGAATATCAAACACAATAATAAGAACATGATCTCACAATCCTTAGCCCTGGATCGTTTGTTTCTTATATCTTCGACTACTCCAATTAGAGATCATATCCTGAGTATTTATACACCCTTTAGAAGTTTCTAATCCTAATTTGATTAAGATAATAATACTTTCCCTAATGTTTTATGTAGACCTCAATACTACAAATACTCAGCCCATTCTAAACGGGCCGAGACTGGATTTTCTTTTTATATTGGGCCTACAATTTTATAGTAAGAACTGGATGAGCTATCCTGAAAAATAACAAGATTGCTTTTCCTTTGCCTAAGTCCTAACCTCTGCTCCAGCTGTTTGTCGCGAGTCAAAGGATAACTTGGGCTTAAAAATGGGTTTAACTTGGGCTTAAATAATTGCTTTGGTCCATCATTTTCAGATTTTGTTGGGCGTTCACTAATACAAATAACTCTAATAACAAAACGATGCTTGTTTAGTTTAAGTTTTAACGATGAAAGACGAAACGGGATGAATAATCTTTGTTATACTGTCAAAGAACGACAACAAATCTAATCTAATCTACTGAATAAAGATATAAATAACTAAAGTAAAGAACAAACCAAGAGACAAACCTCATTTGCAATTAGTTCTTTGAACGAACGACAAAAGGCTAATGAAGAAAAAGTAATTAAAAAAAGTAATGTAAAAGCTAAAAGTTAAAAGAAAATAGGCCATTTTCTGGTCACATGACGTAAAGTAAAATATTGGTTGAAAAATATTTGAAACCTAACAATAGTTCTCTGATTTGAAACGCTAGTCTATTACGGTAAACATGACAATAAGCTTACGAAGTTCGTGGTTATAATGAATCCATATATAAAACATATTAAATAAAAAAAGAAGGGAAATTGCTAAAAATGATTCAAAATTTGATTTCAAATACAAAAGTTTACCCCAAATTCAATCAAATGCAAAAGTAACCAAAAAGGCTAGTGAAATACAATAAACTCCTTGTGAGCAAACAAAAAACTGTATTCAGTTTTACCATTATAACTTTTTCGCCTATGAAGACTTACAGAGAAGTCTTCTCACTATAACTAGAAGACTTTCCGCTTAATCCGAAGTCTTCCGGAAGTCTTTCACAAGTCTTCCAAAAGTCTTCTCATGTATTAGATTATAGGGTTTTGGAAGACTTTCAGAAGACTTCATAATTTGGGAAGTCTTCTCTTAGAAGACTTCTATATCGAAAATATTTAACCTAATTGAGATTTTTGTCCTCATATATAAAGAAAATATACACATTCTCTTTCTTCCTCTCAAATGGCTGCAACAAAAGTAATGTTTCTCACTCTAAAACACTTCAAACCTCACTCTAATCTCTTTAGACTTGAAAACACCTAACTTTATATTCATTTCTCATTTTTCTCTTATGTATTCTCACTAATTTATCTTGTTTTTGAAGATTTTTCATTACATGGTTGCCATCTTTCATTCATTTAAAGGTAGATCTATAAATTTTGAATATGTATTTTTGGAGTGTTTTATATGTTAGATACCAAGAACTTGTATATTCAACTTACTGTAACAAGATTAAATGTATGACCTTTTTGATTCATATTTTGTGTTGTGATAGTGTTCAATGGTTACATGTTTGTCCTTTTCTTTTTGATATGAAGAAGAAGAAGATAACACAACATTTTATATTGGTGAAACTTTTAAAGGCATTAACAAGTTTAAAGGTTTGACCGTTTTTGATTCATCTTTTATTTTTGATAGTATTTTTGGTTAAAAATCTGATATTTTCTTTTTGATATGAAGGAGAAGAAGCTAATATTTAGAAAGACTTTGGAATACTTGTGGAAGACTTCAGAAGACTTGTGGAAGACTTCAGAAGACTCCTGGAAGACCTCTAGAAGACTTCCTGGAAGACTTCCAGGAAGACTTCAGAAGACTTCGGAAGACTTCCTGGAAGACCTCTAGAAGACTTCCTGGAAGACCTCTAGAAGACTTCCTGGAAGACCTCTAGAAGACTTCTTGGAAGACCTGTAGAAGACTTCCTGGAAGACCTGTAGAAGACTTCCTGGAAGACCTCCGGAAGACTTCATGGAAGACCTCCGGAAGACTTCCTGGAAGACCTCCGGAAGACTTCCTGGAAGACTTCCGGAAGACTTCCTGGAAGACCTCCGGAAGACCTCCAGAAGACTTCCTGGAAGACTTCTGGAAGACTTCCTGGAAGACTTCTGAAAGACTTGTGGAAGACTTCGGAAGACTCCAGGAATACTTCCTGGAAGACTTCTGGAAGACTTGTGGAAGACTTCGGAAGACTCTAGGAAGACTTCCTGGAAGACCCCTAGAAGACTTACTGGAAGACCCCTAGAAGACTTTCTGGAAGTCTTTCTGGAAGTCTTCTAGAAGTCTTTTATAAGTCTTCTAGAAGTCTTTTATAAGTCTTCTAGAAATCTCTCATGAAGATGTTATTTATCATTTTTGTAATTTTTTTGTTTATGGTATATTTAATGATTATTATGTGTATCTTTTTAATTATGAATTATGTTGTCAATTTGAAAAATGTCAATGATATTTTAAATATTTTAACCATACTACCAAAACCATAAAAAAAAAAAAAATTTAATCAAATTTATTACAAACTAAGAGAAAATACTTATCAAAAAAACTTAGTCAAATTCACCGAAGATCAAACAATACTTATGTCTCACTAGAAAAAGTTAAGTCTTCTCTGAGAAGACTTCTGGAGAAGTCTTCTCGGAAGCAGGACATTTAAGCGGGAAATGAAAATTAATTTTCAATTGCAAAAGTAACCTACGTAGACTCTAGTGACAATGAGAAGACTTCATTAAACAGTAAAGAAGACTTCCCTAGAAGTCTTCTTAGAAAAGACTTCCTAGGAAGTCTTCTGTAAAAAGTCAAATTTCTGACAAACTTTGGTCAATTGCAAAATTAACCTTTTTATCCGAGAAGACTTCTAGGGAAGTCTTCTCGGTTCTCCCTGTTTTTTTTGTTAACTAAAGGAAATGTATAATAATTTTAGGGAAGTCTTCTACAAAAAACACAGAAAAATTCAATTGCAAAACTAACCTATGCATTGACTAGAAGACTTCTAGAGAAGTTTTCTTCACGAACAAATCTGAAAAAAAAATTATTGCATATCTTGAATCCATGAGATGACTTGTTTAACTTCTCTAATCTCATAAAACTTCACCACGAATGCTACCAACTCATTAATGACCAAGAATCATGAGTTTTTATGTCTATATGAACCTTACAAAGTTTGAAATCAAAATCTTGAATTTTTTGGATGAATTTTGAGAGAAAATGAAAGAAATATGGTTTGTGTGAATAACAAAAGAGAAAAGAAGAGAAAAAAATCATTTTTCGTGCATTAAGAGCTTCAAATTGGTTGTTCATGGTGGTTGATGTATTGATGACAATGGTAATATTGTAAATACTTGATGAAGATGGGGATGATAGAGGAAAACACTCATTTTAAAAAAAAAGGAAAAAAAAGAGTGATTAAGTTAAAAAAAAGGAAAAAAAAGAGTAATTAAGGTGAATAAGGCAAATGAAAGTTCCAAAAAAATGGTGGGTTAGTTTTGCATTTAAGTTAAAATTTTGAGTCACTTTTGCAAAACACCCTAAAAAAAAGAATTGACTTCTAAAACGTATATAAAGATGAAAATGAATATTCAATGTGTTTATTATCACTTTAATGTACATAAATTATTTAAAAAAAGCTAAAAGATTGTATTATATTTTAGCATAGTTTATATTCTTACATATATTCTTTGTTTTTCTAGTCTACAGTTATTTGATATTTTTTTACAACATTTGGTATATTTCCATATAACAAATATAAAATTACAAAAAAATATTATTTAACACATAATTTTTGCCGAGAACTTCAAATTTAATACAAGCTTGATAAGACCTTTTCAATCATAGTTATTTTCATAAATATTTTAAATTTTTGATAAAAGATTAAATTAACTTTTCTATATAATCTTTAAATACTGAGAAATAAATTATAAAATATTTATAGAATTTTAAAATTCAAATTTACCCTTTAACACTAAACATTAAAATAATCAATAAACTTTAAATTCAAATGTTAAATTTTTTTGATTAAATGTATTTTTTTTTTAAATGGTAAAGCATTTTAAGCAATTATTTTAGTTTGAATAAGGTTCCTCGAAGTTCATAACATATTCTCTTCACTTTTTCGTATCGTTCACTAGATTTTTTGTTATGCACAAACATAGTGGATTTTTTTAATAATGGGTAACAAATCATCATATAACCTTTAATTCTATTACATACGATGATGAATTACCTGTACATATGCGATATTTAAAAACAACTTCACGAACAATGCTCCACAGTGAAACTCTCTCCGAAATGGATTGACAGACGGTTTTGCATGTACAACACCCTCGATGGACATGCTCTCCGCATCAGACAATCACAATGCATGGCTCTGCATACAATACTCTGAAATTTTTGATAAGTTTCGCATCCTCTAATATGTAAACAAACTTGATTGTTTGGAATTGAACCTCATATCTAAGTGTAAAAACTTTAAACTTTAACCAATTGACAGCTACGGTGCTTCCACAACATAGCGGATTAAATATATGATTCAGAAAACCATTTGCTAAAACGCATAGTAGATAAATATGTAGACATGCTACTATAAAAGCATACTCAAACATTAGTTTTTTCTTTGCTAAAAATCTCAAATATTAGTTTCCGTGATGATTTCTTACACCATTATAAAACCGTAAATACTCAAATTGGAGGAGGTGATAGCCAAAGCTAATTTTTTTAAAAAGTTCCTTGTCAATAGCTTTTGTGTTAGTTGATGTAACAAAACCTTAATTATGTTAGCAAAGCAGCTTTCACAGAAAATAAAACTTTCATATCCGTTAGTAGATGGTATTGTGACATCTTTTCATGGCATGTATGTAAATGAAATTGAGAGTTTAAGGACTCTAATAATGATCATAGTTATTTGGTTGCAAGTTCTTAACTTGTTTTTTTTTTCTGGTTTTTATACAAGCTAGTTCATTACCGTTTTTACTTTTGAGCTTTTAGTTAAAGTCCAAATCCAATCAAAGAAAGTTTCCTTAGAATTTCATCTTCTGAACTTCAGTTTAAAATAGGGAGAATTGGAAAAATGGGACACTCTCAACTTTTGTTTGTGCATTTAGGACTTTTGATATTTTAGATATTTTTGGACAGTTTTTACCTTTGTGTAATTGAAAAATAGTAAAATAAATTTTAAAAATATAAAAAATATTAAAACTATTGGAAACTTAAGTATAAAGTTTTATATGTTTAAAATTCTTTTTTTAAATAGTGAAAACATATTTTATTTGATGTCCTACTTTGGGATAGAATACGCATTCTTGCTATCTGCTTAGCCTATATATCGGATACTAAGTGTTATACATAGATCTATCCTAGGTATATAAAACAAACAAAACTTTCTCGTATATTCTAAGACTTTGGGAAGATTATTTAGGAAAATAGGATTCACATTCCTTTGGACCGGTTTCGAACGGTTTACCACTACAGCTTGGTAACATGTTGTTATAGTGGTAACCCGTTGTTATAGCATGACGAACTCATCCGGACTTATCAACAGATGTTTTGCATAGAACGTGATAATCAATTGCTTAAAAAACCAGAGGCGTTCGTCATAGGTTAGAGCAAAATCTTTCCTCACACCAGAGAATCGAGATCTTTTGGTAAAAATTAGAGAGAATTTTGATGATTTGGTGATTATGTATTTAGGGCAAACATGATTTCGTTAGATTTAACTAATCAAACCATGCGTCTTTTCTTAAAAGTCTCCTAATTAATCTAGCTAGCAAGCTCGGTTTTGGTCTTTACATAAACCGTCAGTGTATATAAGCTTATGTTAAATTAAACCACACAACACCAAAAATAACAGAAACGAATTGACAATATTTGATCACTATAGTAAAGTCTGGTAACTGAAGAAGGCTATTAGGTTCAGTTGAATAGTCTGTTGGATCGGATAAGTGATGCGTGAGTTGTTTATAATAAGCGGGTTGAGCTAAGATCCCTCGTTGAGCTAATATTATATAAGGGAAGTTAACTACTCCACTAATTATCAGTTGGTTTTAAGTTGAAACTCATAATAAACTTAAATTTAATATGATATTAGAGTGGGCCTACACCTTAACCCATTTATCTGTTCCAAAAAGTGGTCCGATCTACTCACTATTTGATGGTCCAAAGAAGGTTCAATTCCATTAAGATAATTAGAAGAATCATTATTTCGAAGGATGTATGATGAATTATGTCGAAATTAATGGCGATACGCACCATTATATCGAGGGATGGTGTTGGAGTTAAGCACATTTGAAATATAAAAGAGATTTGAATAATATATAAGAACTTGTACCACTCGACTTACTACCAATTGATTTTAGGTGCTCATTTCGATATTGAGAGAGTTTGATTGATCATGTAACCATAAACTACAATGGATATAGTCAATTTCTTAAGAGGAGCATGCCTAGATGCTGAGTGTCACATTTGGTTAATTTGTACTAGTAAACATCTCTGTCCATATCTTTTTTTGACTGAAGATATGGACAGAGATGTTTACTAGTACAAATTAACCAAATGTGACACTCAGCATCTCTGTCCGTATCGTGTGAGGGGTGTGATTCGTTTCTGAGTTTTCTTTGAGTTGAAAGAGATTCACTGTATTCTTAAAGTTCCTTGCCTTTGTAGCATCTTCTTAAATGAGATTCTTTTGAATCTTTGTCTCCAAACTCAGTCATGGCATAGTGAAGTGAAATACTAACCTTGAACTTTCAAATAGTTAAAAGTTAATATACATAGATATAAGTCTCTAAATTATTTAATTATTTTTAAAAAATCTTACCAAGTTATTTTTGGCCACCAAAATTTAAGGTATGATCATGTCCAGGCTCTCTTTTGCTTGAATCCTTCTCAACTCTCTTTACAGGTACCTTTTATTTTATCTGTGGATTTACTATCTGATTCTCTAATTCTAGCTTTATTGTACTTTAAGAATTCTTGTCATTGCTTTCTTTTGTCTTTGTGGTTGACACAGTGTGTTTATTGTTCTAGCAGGGTATAAATATCTTAAAAAATTAACTGTCAAATTAATCTTTAATCCTAACACACAAAACAATTCTCTTACCAAGAGAGATCATGTGTAATACTTAGGGATCAAATCGATAGAGAGCAATAGCACACAATAAACTTTTTATTTCTAAAAATTAAGCTAGGAATTATATATATATATATATATATATATATTAGTAGGAAGTAATCAGTTTAAGAAAATATTCTTTATCAGAAGGTATAAATGCAATATAGAAATATGACAATAATGTAAATAATGGTATATGTTAATAATGCAAATATGCTAATATGTTATTAAACTTAACTAAAATGTAAATATGTTAAATTTAGGGTTTCAGGCGTAATGGATTATAGGGAATAGGAAGCACGAAAATGTAAATATTCTAGAACTCAAATATTAACTATTCTAACCCTTTTAACTCCAACTCTTGTATGCGAGTAAAAGGAAAGACCATCGATCGACGGCTAAGGCATGATGTCGATCGATGGTGAAATTAGAAGAAAGTGTGAACGAGATTTGATATGCTCACCAAGATAATTAGACCAGCTCTCGCATGCACGTAACAACCTAGTTCAGTGTAGTCTATTTTGGCACATAATCTACTCTCGTAGTCGTCCATGTCCTACTTTCGAGATCCTAGTTAGCTACTCTAGAATGCAAGCATTAAGCGCAACTAAATTGATAAATATTATCTCAACCTACCAATCCTACTTTTTGGCTAATCCATGATTGGCATCATTCAACCCTAAATCCAGTTGATGACTACTCAGACATAATTAAAGTAAGAACAATAATCTGAATATAATGCATTTATAGAATATTGAGGTTCTAATACAAATCTCTCTAAGTAGTTATGAATCTTCTCCCCTTAAAAACTTAAAACTATAATAGAATACTAAAAACTCTATTTCTCTCTAACTCTCCATCTTTCCACACACTTTTGTGTGTAATACATAAAATATAAAACCCTAAAATCTAGGTCAAAACTCGTCGCGGATATCTTTGTCATTTGTCACTACCTTGGGCTTGAAATCATTTGTCTGCGAATTGGTCATCGATCGATCGAAAGTGTGCAACATCGATCGATCTTGGTCTTGTACCATTGGTCGACGCCAAGATGTTGTCATCGATCGATGGTTGTCTTGTACTTCGACTCTCTCAATGATCAGCTACGGATTCTTCTCTTCTAAATGTTCCAAAAGCTCCAAGTATCTCCATATATTTCCAAAACATACCTAGACCTGTAAAGACCTCAAAACATAGCCTAACACATATAATATACCCTAAATAGAGTATATAACATGGCCTAAAACTAGTAATAAATAGGCTATATCAACTCCCCCAGGCTTAACCTTTTGCTTGTCCTCAAGAAAGCAAGCCTCCGAAAGAGGTTTTGAAAAGCGTAGACTCACATAATGTCTAAATATAACTATCACCCTACTTTGTTGCAACCACATCCTATCAAGTAAATAACAGAGAAATTTTATATACCCTATCCTAGTATAGCAACCAAATCCATTCTACCAACAACTTAGTGAATACTAGTCTGACTCGCTCCTCTATTGATTTCATTTCTTTGCATAAAATAAAAGTGGCATGCTTTACCTTGGGAGTATCAATCAAAGGATATATGGACTCTTACCTTTGCAAGTATATGAACACACATGTAATCTTATATGGTTCATTTCCTCTATCTCTTTTCACTTCTTCTCAGTCAATGTCTCCCTTCCTTTGAGTGTATCATTTTAATTTTTTTAATTGACTGAGATATTTGGACAAGTTTCCATAAATCAAACCCTAATGGTTTTTGACACTAGATCATGTTCACTTCCTTTTGACCTTTATATGTTTCTATAATCATATGAATCAAGCTTTAATGGTTGTAACCACCAAATCATGTTCAACTCCTTTAATCTGAAGGGGAGAGAGAGGGGAATCAGAATCACACAAATTTTTACCTTCCAGACTTGCAGAAGGAATCCGATCCAGTGTATACCAAATCCCAAAGCAAGCAAATAATGTCAGGATTAGTGTTGGAAATCAGCTTCAGTTCTTTCAAACTTCCTAAGCAAGTGTGATATAGTGGCATGATGATCCACTTTAGTATAATCTCTCCAAACAACCTTCTAAGAATGGTGCTAAAGTGTGGTTAGTCAATAATAAATATTGACATAATAAAACTTTTTGAAAATCTTATATATATAAATAAACTCAAAAACAAATAAATAGCGTTAGCGAACCTCCCATAGACTTAAATTACACTGTCTCCAGTGTAATCTGCCCAAGATTGGTTGGTAAAAATCAAATCATAAGTAAATAGCTTAAGTAGGAAATTTGATCCTCCCTCTGTAAGAGGGCGTCAATCGATGGTAGACTGAAGTGGTCGATCAATGGTCGCGATCCATTGTCGACCGATGGTGCCTATATGGTGTCGATCGACGGTGGACTCAAATAGTTTGTAAAAACAAAGTAAAAATCAAAATAAATAGTGGTAAAAGTAAAAACTAAATAAAACTTATTAAACAGTGGGTTGCCTCCCACTCAGCGCTTGGTTATCATCTTAAGCTCGGGCGTTTTGAACTTTCTAACTAGAATGGAGGTGGATCAACACTTGAAAAACAAGTTTCTACATGCCTTTCTAAAACCATGTACCAACTAAGCTTCTCATTGCTTCATCTTCTCTAGCTTTCGCATTCTTCATGATATCCTTAGCAAACTCCACTAAATGCATTCTCCTTTGTAGATTCTCAATACTGAGCTTTAGCATTCCAAGTCTGGCAGTTGTAGTCTCTGATATATCCTCCAATTGTTTGAGTGACATCTTCCTTCATCAGGCTCTGCGAAAATCAATCTCATCAACTTATCTTTCTAATTGTTTTCTGCCGCAGACTTCTGTTTGTCGAAGTCAGTATCGATAGATGGCTTGATAGTGCCGTCGATTGATGTCACTTTGTTTGGCCGATCGCATGTTGTCTTCGAATAATATCCAAATATTGCTTCATCTCATCCATGCGTGTAGTCAAACCGGTGAGGCACTTGTCTATAGGATAGTATACATCATCAAGCCTCTTGTAGGAATCATCAAATGACATATCTTGAGCTTTGTAGATCTCATGCACGATATCGTCAATCTTTGCTCTGCTGTCTCCTGCTTCTTCATAGACATACGATCTTTACTGCATGTTCTGGTAACATATGTAGCTCTGCTCAAATTAGTAGCTCCTTTGCTCAAACATAGTAGCTATTTCTAGAAATTTTCTGATATTTTCTTCTTACACATTCACAACTCTTTCATCTCTAGCTCGTGCATTGTCATTCTCGTCTCTGTAGATGCCATACTCATCTTTCTTTTGCCAATAGGAAAATTCTTCTGCCATTTGCATCATAAGCTCTCTGTCCTTGCTTTACATCACCGTCTATTAGTAGTGGGTTTCTTCAATCGACTGATTGTGGACTTCCTGAACCAAAAGATTAGAGGTATAAAACTAGTTTACCCCTAGAATAGTGGTGTTGATCGATGCATGAAGGCTGGCGTCGATCGATTGGTGTTGTTGGGAGTGCATAGATCAATGTGGATTGGCACGTTATTTTATCCTTGTTTTCGATCGATGCATGTACTCGCGCGTCGATCGATGTCTGTTGTTTAATAAAGCTCCTGATCCAGTAGCCATAACAAGGGCATCTGGCTACATCCTTCTTAGGTATGTTTAGAATTCTTCCATAGAGATCTCGTGTACGTCCTTCTATATCTCTGAAAATTCCAAACTCATCTGATCTGAGATAACCATCATCTGCATATTATGTTCTTGGCTCTGTTCTAGTTTGCGTATGATGTTGTTTGAAGGCAAGTATGTGTTGTCGCTTGATGCTTGATTATCCACTTTCACGTTCATTATCCAGCCAACTTCTTCCAGTGATAGGCCGCGATACTCAGTTAGCTATTCCTCTCTGTAATCTTCATTGTATTCTTCGTAAGCTTCACTGTAACCTCGGGATGCCTGATAGGTATCGATTTATGGTGTATTGTGATTGTCGATCGATTCTCGATAATCAGACTGGTTGCCGAAAATATTTCCAGCTTCATTAGCCATCGCAAGTATATCTGCCAATATTCTCTCGTGACATGCAAAATTCTACCATCCATAGTTCTTGCGTGACCGTCTGGATCTCTCATAATTCTGAACTCATCTGGTTGTAGATATCCATACTCCCTCTCGCGTTTTGTTCTGAATCCAGTTCAGAATCTTAGTTACAACCAGTATCGATCGATGATGATTGGCTACCACGATCAACATCGATTTCCCAAGTTGATGGGAAACATGAAAAACACCAGCCTCTTCCATATCAATTCCTCAGTATTCGATTATTTCTTCTTCTCTGTAATCTTTGTCGTACTCGAGGTAGGTTGGGTTGTAATCAAGATCTGTGTGGCAAGCGTTGATCGGTTCTGGATGGGTGAGTGTCGATAGATAATGAGGCCTGGGCACCGATCAATTGTTGTATTTCAGTCCCGTCGATCGATTGTTCGGGTTGGGCATCGATCGATGCTCCTTCTTCTGATTCCTTATTGAAATCATAATCGCAGAAGCATGTCGCCACAAGATCTATATGATTAGACAATTCAATCAGAGTAGCTTTGATGTTATTCTTAACACGTTCATAAAAAATATATTGATCGATTAGAGATAGATACAACATGTTTAACTTCATATCGCACATAGCTCTCACGGTGGCCATGAATGCTCTACCTAGTAGTAGCGAAGAGTTCCAATCTATCCTGATGTACATCACATGGAAGTCTAGTGGGACTACTAAGGTGTTGTTAATCTGCCCTGGAACATCTTTTGCCATCCCTCCTGAGTTCACTCTTGAGCAGTCTAGAAACGTAAACGAATCATTAGAGGGTTCCACTCTCAACTTCATCTCCTCTGCCATAGACTTTGGCATAATGCTCACTAATGATCCAGTATCGCAGAGGGCGTTGGGATATTCGTTGCCTTTTATGAAGCATGAAACCACAAACTTTCCAGGATCACTTTTCTTCTTCAAACAAGTCTTATGCTTCATCTTCTCTCTAAGATAATTGAACATTATCTCTATATCACCATTATCTGTCTCCCTTGTTTCCCTGAAACATCCATAATCTGTGAGTATAATAAGCTTCATCAAAGGAGATATTTAGAGGAATTTGAAAACTCTTTTTGAAAAGCTATCCATCTCTTTTCATTGGCTTCTCTGCGTTAATGTTTGGGGATCTTTTGCTTCCTTTTGGAGTGTCCCTCATCTTATCTATCAAGATCCATAGCTTCAGAGGTGTATGTATTCTGTTCTGAAATCGTCATAGTTGGACGCACAATCAGACTTGCATTGAGGTTCGGCAGTGAAACTGGGTTTCTCCTTTGTCGATCGATACCAAAGTCAATTTGTCAATCAATGCTTCTATCAATGTATTGATCGATGCCCGGATGTCTGGGTCGATCGGCGTTAGTCGATTCACATGAAGCTACTGATACTGCAGGAGTCGCCGTCGATCGATTCTCACGGTTTTGGTGTCGATCATTGCGGATGAGGAGTACCGAGTGACATTGGAATTTTCCACACAAAAATTATTGTCTTGGAACTTCTCTCTCTTAACTTTCTGCCAGAAATCATCATCAATCAATGCATTGACGTGGTGCTTATTTCCAGCCTCCATTTTCTCCTTGATCAAGCTCTCATGCCTCCTAATGGTTTCACTTGTTTGCATCACTTGATTCTCCAATTTCTTCACATGGGTGCTGAGTTTTTTTAACTTGGTATTGAGGTTGAGGTACATAATAATCTATCTTCCCATTGAAATCCACAGTCATCTTCTGCGTTTCCCTCTAAAACTCCATCAACCATCGCTTCGATCTTGCTTTCTTAAGTATCTTGGGGATGATTCTGGTGTAGGAAAGATCCATAAGTCATTGTTGTTGTTGAAGGGCCTTCGATGTGAACTCTGATTAAAGTTATTCTTTTGACTAGTCCCATAGGAACTCTTTGTTGAAACCTGGATTTCCTTGTCACTGGAACCATTCTCATCAATGTAGTTCACATCCTCTTCTTCAATCTCATCATCTCCAGACTCTACTGCTTCTACTCTGCAAAAGTAACCTGCTTCTTGAGAAATTTTTGAACACTATCCATTTTGCCTTGACTTATTCATTCTGCTCCTTGCTCGCAGCTGGAGCTGATTTCCTTCTTTCAAATATGTGTTCTTGGTACTACTTGCTGGATGCCAGATACTCAATCAATCTCGTACCCTCTTCAGGACTCTAATGGTGAAATTCCCCTCAATAGCCATGTCCAAAGCCATATGATACTGCAATCCAATACCTCTAAAGAAAGTGCTAAGAAGTTACACTTCGTTGAACCCGTGATGTGGACAGTCTCTTTGGTATGATTTTGAATCAGATCCAAGAAAGACTGTGAAGGTTCTTGTGGAAAAGTAGCAATCTTGCTCCTTAGATCTTCTGGTCTCGCGTCATCATGAAATTATGCAAGAAAGTGTTCTTGATGTCAGTCCAGGATGTCAAGATCCCGGTGGTAGCTTCTTAAGCCAATATGAAGCTTCTCCAGCAAGTGAGTACTTGAAGAGCTTACAGAAAAGATAGTCCTCAGGGACTCCATTGGCTTTAATAGCGGTCACTAGATCCTCAAATCGCTCCAGATGATCCATAGGGTGCTCATGACGCAACCCATGGTAAGGTGTCTGCGCTACAAATCCGAAGAAAGCGGGCTTAATCTCAAATCGTTTCTCTGAAAAGTTGGAGGTCGAATGGCGGATGTGTTGGCGTAGAACTTGTTTGGACGGTTGTAGTCAGCCAATTTTCTCTGAGAAGCTTGGGCGCTAGCTTCAGGTTGAGCTACCTCAGCGTCTGCTTCTGCTTCTGTATCAGGATTACATTCCCTTGATCGTCTATCTTTTGACCTGCTGCATTACGCATGGTGACCATTGAATTACGCAAGACTCCATTCTCATTCTGAACCAATACAATAGTCGCAACCATCTAAGCTCGCCTGATGTTCGTCGATCAATGTGTGTAGGTGTTCGTCGATTGATGCGGTGTGGTTGACGTTTGTCGATGCTCGAGTATGATGTCGGTCGATGCTATATGTCAAGAGGTATCGGTCGACGCTGAGTAGATGCCGTCGATCAATGCTTGGCGTCTTTCTTTGTGGATCATACGTTCGTGCTTCTCTGGGTATTAGAATAGTAGTTCTTGTCCTTTATTGCTTTTGGTACTCTTTTGCATGTACCTGAAAACAAGGAAAAAAAAATTCAGTAACTAGAAAGAAAAAAACAAACCTAGACTAAATCCTAGAAATTAAATCTAATGGCGATCAATTCTCTCCGGAAACGGCGCCAAATTTGCATTGGTATGTTTATTGTTCTAGCAGGTATAACGATCTTAAACAATTAACTGTCAAATTAACCATTAATCCTAACACACAAAACAATACTTTTGTCAAGAGAGATCAGGTGTAGTACTTAGGGATCGAATCCACAAAGAACAGTGACACACAATAGACTTCTTATTTCTAAAGACTAAGATAGGTACAAATATAAATATTAGTATCAAGTAATCAGTTTAAGAAAATATTCCTTATCAAAAGGTATAGATGAAATATGGAAATATGACAATAATGCAAATAATGAAATATGTTCATAATGCAAATATGCTAATATGTTATTAAACTTAACTAAAATGTAAATATGCTAGATCTAGGGTTTCATGCCTAATGGATTATATGGAATAGAAAGCACGAAAATGAAAATATTATAGAACTCAAATATTAACTATTCTGACCCTTTTAACTCTAACTCTTATATGCGAGTAAAAGGAAAGACCATCGATCGATGCTAAGGTCTGATGTCGATCGATGGTGAAATCAGAAGGAAGTGTGAACGAGATTTGATATGTTCACCAAGCTAATTAGACCAGCTCTCGCATGAGCCTAACAACCTAGTTCAATATAGTTTATTTCGGCACATAAACTACTCTAGTATTCGTCCATGTCCTACTTCCGAGATCCTAGTTAGCTACTTTAGAATGCAAGCATTAAACGCAACTCAATTGATGATATTATCTCAACCTAGCAACCCTACTTTTGGTTATCCATGAGTACCATCATTAAACCCTAAATCTAGTTGATGACTACGCGGACAAGAACAATAATCTGAATATAATGCATAAATAGAATATTGAGATTCTAATACAAATCTCCCAGCGGACTTATGATTTTTTCCCCTAAAACCTTAAAACTATAATAGATACTAAAAAAACTCTATTTCTCTCTAACTCTCCTTCTCTCCACACACTTCTGTGTGTAATACATAAAGAATAAATATAAAACCCTAAAATCTAGGTCAAAACTCGTCGAAGATATCTTCGTCATTTGTCTCAAACTTGGGCTTGAAATCAGCTGTATGCGAATTGGTCATCGATCGATGGCAAGTATCCAACATCGATCGATCTTGGTCTTGTACCATCGGTCGACGCCAAGATGTTGTCATCGATCAAAGATTGTCTTGCACTTCGACTCTCTAAATGATCAACTACATATTCTTCTCTTCTAAATGTTCCAAAACATCCAAGTATCTCCAAAATGCACCTAGACCTGTAAAGACCTCAAAACATAGCCTAGACACATTTAATAGACCCTAAATAGAGCCTTAACATGATCTAAAACTGGTAATAAATAGGCTATATCAGTGGTATGCGTGTAGACATACATCCATTACATAATGCAATCTTTTTACTCACTCTTAGTGATCATGGACTCCCTTTCCATGCTTTTGTTTTAAAATTGCGATGCTTCATTTTCATTTGTTTCTTATGCCGCCGTAGTGGTTGTGTTGAAATAAATGAAGAAGATTAATCCAGCAAGGTCTGTCAAAGTTAAAGCTAGAAAAGCTTGCCAAATAGAAACAAGCAAGGCTTGTCAAAAAAAAATAAAGCCAGGTCTGTCAATATGGACATTAGCTCAGATGAACAGTAAAAACAAACTAGTCAAAGCTCCTATTATAAGCCAAAGACTAGATATTTATAATTAATTTCTCTAGTAAGCTAAATATGTTTGGTTTCTCTTGTAAGCTAGATTTGTTTTATATTTGCATGTAGCCACAATGTAAAAAGAAGCAGAAAGTGGGGAGTTGCCCTTTCTTCTTCACCATTCTCTAGTTACTCTTAGTTTATAAACTCTATATAGTCTCATACACTTACGAATCTCTATCTATTCTCACCCTAATCTCTCAATCTCTCACAATCTCTTAATCTCTTAATCTCTCTAGCCATTCTCTAATCATCCATCAGTCTCTCTCTTTTGCCATTTACAAGACTCAAATAGAGCATTTTCTATGTGTTCATCACTCACACACCAGGAGACTATAAATCTCACATGGTATTAGAGCCAAGTTTCTCAATCTGGTGTTCTCTTTTGCAAAACTGCCACAAGCTCATCCTCATCTCAAAACCAAGTCTTTGGAGTCATGTTCATCTGATTCCATCTCTTATAGAAGAAGAAGATCTCATGCATGGTGTGTTCCCAGGGCCTCTCCTCATTTCTCATGTCCATACTGATAAAGAAAATAATTGAAACCAAAGGTTTATGGAGCCGCTTACAGCACCAAGCTCCAGATCCATATTTCTAAGACTTTCTTCATCTCTGTCGAAGATGAAAGCTTTGAAGGTGGAAGCTTTCCTATTTATCAAGAAGATGGCGACCAACAAACATAAAAAAAAATGAGGAGTCTTTTGGTGTATGATACAGAAGGAGGTCATGTACTCAAGAGAAGGAGTTGGAGTTCAACTAAACATCTCAGATCCAACAAACCTGTCATGACCCATGTGTATTGGAGGTTCAAGGAACCAACTCAGGTTCCTTGGTTTTAATTCTTGCGCTAATGGTCTCTAGATGTGATGAGTGGTTATTTGATATTTAGGTCAATTTTTAAACTAGAGTTGTTGAACATAGTTTATCGCCCAAAATAATTAAGAGTCTTGTGTGGTGTTTTGAAGCTTAAAAATAATCCAAATGCCTTGTAATTAATGAGTTATCATGGCTTTGGCATTAGTTACTTGGTTGCATGGATTTGAACTGAATGAGTTATTTAGATCATTCCATTGCATATCTTTAAATAGTGAGGATCAAACTTGGTGATTATTAAAGTTTGATCCTATTGTGTGATCTAATAATTCTTTTAGTTTTGATTGATGTTTAGAAACACAAGAGTATCAATAAACACATCATGCTATGAAGTCAAGAGAAGATCACTGCCCATTGCACAATAATTCATGGGCTGAGTTGTCCATAGCCTATTCCAAAGAGGGTAGATAAGATGTGTGTCAGTAGAGAAAAGGATTTTGTATCTCTAACCCATGGGAGAGTTGTCCATATCCTACACATCAAGAGAGCATAGGAGAGGACATGAGGCAAAAACCATGGCCATCACTAAGTTTAGTAGACCGGGTGGTCCAAAGAACAACTTTGTGAGATGTTGTCCAAGGAGGAACTAGTGAATTAAGCGCAGACGTTGAGATTATTGTGCTCCTGGTTCATTCATCAGGTTCACAAGGAGGGCCATCACCTAATCATGAGGATACCGATGTATCCAATGTAGTGGAGTAAAAGGTCAAGGGGATGAATCACTTGGCTTAAGCTCAGATGTTGGTATTGTTGTACTCCTGGTTTTATACTCAGTGTTGCTCACTTCCAAACTGGTCCTTCACTAATACTCTTTGGATCAAGCTTTAGGAGGGGATAATGGTGAGCTACCCTTGAAGATCTCAAGTCTTCCATTGCCTCACTTTCCTCCCAAACACTGTAAGGACTTCATCAAAAGAGGAGTCTCAACCGGACTATTCTAGACTTAGAATTGTGAGGAAGGCATAGACTGCAAACAATTCAGCCTCCCACCAAGTTGAAGACTCTAGGAGAAGCTGCAATGAAAGATAAAGAAGAGGATTCAAGTGTCCAAGAGAACACCCTCATCGTTCAAATTCTACCACATGAAAGGGGAATAACCTTTCAATATTTAAGTTGAAGTTTGATTGGTTTGTGCCTTGAGAATTATGCAAGTATTATGCATTGGGTTGTAGTACTTGGAGCTCTCTATAACAAAATTTGGTCATTTATAACGCTCTTGAAGATGGCAAGAATTTCACAAGGGAGGGGAGACTTCACATGGCCTAAAGAAGGGATGGAAGATGTAAGTATTTGCAAGTTGTGGAGTTCACTCTTGCAGCAGAAGTTAGGCCATGATCCAGGTCTTTGTAGTCCACCTAGATGTTCCTAAGACTCATAGACCCACTGTCATCCCTAGTCTTGTTGATCTTACTCTTTTCCCTTAGCATGAGTTTTATCATTGGATTTTCTATGCTAAGTTTTATGAGGAGCTCTTCAAGATCCAGATGCCCACATATCTCCTATGGTCAAGCTGAGGGGGAGTGGTTGAAATAAAGGAAAAAGATTCATCAGCAGGTCTCAGTGTGTGAAGGCTAGCATGGCTTGCGAAAATAGAAACAAGAAAGGCTTGCCAAAGAGAATCAAGCAAGGTCTGTCAGTATGAACAATACCTTAGATGTACAGTAAAACAGACTAGTCAAAATTCTCTTATAAGTCAAAGACTACAATATTTATTATTACTTCTCTAGTAGCATATATGTTTAGCTTCTCTTGTAAGCTAGATTTCCTTTATATTTTTTTGTAGCCCAAGTGTAAAGAGAGCAGAAAGTGGGGAGTTCCCTTTCTCTTCACATTCTCAAGTTACTCTTAGTCATAAACACATGTAGTTCATACACTCACGAATCTCTCTCTAGCATCTTCTTAATTCTCATCTCTCACAATCTATTATCTCTTTCGCCATTCTCTACTAACATCTGCATGCTCTCTTTGCCATTTTAGAAGAACTCAAATAAGCTTTATTTAGTTATAAATATAAAAACCCTAAAATCTAGGTCAAACTCGTAAGAAGCAAAGCTAAACGTTGACGTTATTCGTCTGCTTCGCCGATTTATCTCTTACCTGGAGCGAAATCATTGGTGTGATTCATTCATTGATAAAGATGGCAAGCTACTCGCTAAAACCGAATTCTCGATCTCTTTGGTTATACTAAAAAAAAAAAAAAAGACTTAACTACCCTTTCGACGCACACTTGTTGATTTTTTTAGATGTAGACAAAATGTATGATTGTTACAACAACAATAACAACAATCACAAACTCACGGAATTTGATGCTTCTACCGTGATGTCATTCTTTCCAAGAATTACTACATCTCAATGATCAGTATTAATGACCATAGTATTTCTTCCATATTCAAAAGTTGTTCCATCAAAAGATAAAACCAAAATAACACATCTAAAGAAAAAGAATATGAAAAACTCCAATAAAATGCTCTCCTGTTACTAAATGGTATCCTACAAAAAACATAACTATAGATCAACATAATTATATATAAACTTATATCATTATTACATATGAGCACTAGACATACTGGCCTAAAACAATGAGACTTGAACTAATACAAATATCCTCCTATATGACTATAATTTAGTGGTCTACCAGCATCAAATATCACTAGCAATCAACTATCTTCTCTTCAAACGTATTCATTTCTTTCCTCGAATAATCTCTACTTAAGTAGGCCACAATATTCTATAGATGAAATTGTAGCGACCTTGCACCTTTCCCAATGCTTTTGTTTAAAAATTCCATTGCCCATTAATTTCGATTGTCGAATACTATTGTCTATCCATAGAATTAAGCCTTTTTAAGTTATAGTCTTTATTGTTTAAAATCTAATACGAGAACGACAAGATTCATTCAAAGACATTAAAAATACACCAAGGGTCTGAACAAAAGTTATAGAACCATAATAAATATTGCCATTGCCCAAACATCACATTTTAATAAAACCAAGTGCAAAAGTGTCTGTGCCAAAAAATAAGAATAATTCATAGACAGAATAATGAGATGTATACCAAATATTTCTGGGTGCTCTCTGTAGCGCATATAACACAGCTAATGTTAGATTTTCAGAAATCCATAATTCACCACTCAGTGAATTATTAACCAGTATTAAGTACATCATATTGCATGTATAATATTATAATTAAATTTCAAATGTTTATAGATTTAGATTCTAATTATTGGATGTATTATATATTTATTAATAAATTTAACAATTATCTCCCTTCTGTCAAATTGGTTATAAATGTTATAAAGACCTTATAATTTCTATGTTATATAAAATCCTTGTCGATTTAGAAATTGTTTAATATTTCAGACAAACACAAAATGTGTATATTAATGAATTGATAAAAAATTTGACGATAAAAATCGCGTGATTAGGGAAATCAGATTTCCCCCACATTCTACATGTACAATCAACACAATCCCTCCATTTTATACATAAAAAAGTCATAGTTATCAATTACTATTCATATAAATCTCCTATATATAAACTCTTTAAATAGATTAATTCTGGAATATATAATACTTTTAAAACCTTTAACTCCACTACAATCCCAATATAATCTTTCAACTCCTATAAAACATACTCCTAAGCACATTTATCAATATCGTAATTCCCGAAATTTTCCTGCTCACTACCCTCTATTATTCTATAATATATACCTCATATTGACTTTTTAGAAAACTTTAAAAAATTAGAAAAGCAAATTATAATATCATATGTGGTTCAATACTACGTCAAGAAAAACACAGAGTTTCAGACGTACAGTAACTCAATATCATAAAAAATACTCCAACCATTAGTATATTCTGTAGAAGCAACCTAATGTTGTTTCTCCCTTAACTTTTATTAATACTTACTAAGTTGACTTTATCTCGCTTTTCCTCCATACTCTATGATATACAATCACAGATTACCACTGTGGTATTTCACAAAGAATTTATTAGATAAATTATGGAAAAATGTCTATTGTATTCTTTTTCATTATCTTAATGCTAAGGAGAGAGAAAATCATCATGGTAAATGGTTATTGTAACTCCAAGAGACTCTTTATAATACGTACATATTCAAAATAATATCCAAATCGATTTACAAAATGGCAGAAAAGAACACAGGAATAACACATGTCAATTTTGTCTCAATGCTTGGTTTATAAATTTAGTAAGAGACAATTGAACAAATACCTAGCAAAGTTATTAGTCTGATGAAAAAATTATATATGATATTGTAATAACATTAGAGAGAGAGACTAATACTTTATTTATTTCATTTTTTTTAATATAACATAAAAATTAGTAAGCTCTGTCGGGAACAACTCTGTATGTCGTCCTCTTGATTAAAAGAAGAATATAAATAGACCAAATACCTCTCGAATTTCTGCCCCGGAAATGCCAAGTTACGATAAACTCTCTCCGATATTCAAATAGCGCCAAAAAACATGATCATATCCTGCCACATTGAGCTAAATAATTCGCACTAAAGGGGAATCATCTCTGGTCTAAAAGCATCCAACACTACAAGTCCACTTTCGCCCTTCTTCAAATATCACCAACTAAGGCCACGCCACCTAATGGTGTGTTAAAAAAGTTAAAGCATCTACTTATATAAGTGAATTGTTACCCTGTTGAGAGTCCCATTTTACACAAAATTCAATATATAATATGAAACTGTGCACCTGGTCAATTCAGATGTCCATTCTCTCTTCCGTTATTCTCTAAACGTCTCCACCGTAGTAGATACCAACGACTATTCTATTATATCCAAATTAATATGTGCTAAAAGATTAATGTGATACGATTAGACAAGTTATATTGATAGGATAATTCGACTTCAACTTAAATGAATCATACATCATATAAGTTGATATAGCCGAGTGATTCTAGAGTTCTGACATACTAAGTAGATCTGGGTTACTAAATACACGAGATAAGATTAACATCCCCACCCACATTTTCAAGGCCCTAAGTCTTTAGTATTGAACCTTGGGTCGGAACCTATTAACAGACTGCCACTTAATATCCTCAGCCCTGGTGCAGATCCAAGCGATAAGAGTAATAAACAAAATAGTGTACAGACTCAACAAACGCTTCTAAGTTTTGGACAAGCTGAGTCAACTGCACCTCGTGATATTGCGAGATCCGAGAGAACAAGTGCATACATTTATTATAAAACCAATTAATTAGCTCCAGTACAGAACAACCCTGTAGTTACATAGCCGTAAGTAGAATTGTGTATAGAAAATAGAGACCGGCACTCTAAGCTATGAGGATCCTCTAATATCTCTATACAAATAATCACGCACAATGATCAATTGCTCATTGAACATTTTTACCGCAGTACATCTATCTACGGAATCCCTTGAAGCGGTCCAATTCAAAAAATTCTAGATTATTAAATATCTCAATTTGGAAATTAGAAAATGGCTTTTAGACAACAAAAGATACCAAATAAATACAATTACTAGTTATAACCGAGCTAGTGACATATTTGAATGTCTTAATTTAATATCCGAACTCTTTCGTAACAATTTTGGAATAGATAAATTACAGTTGCCTTGGTACAATTAGCCCATCTTTAACCCTAAACGCGTCTATAGATTCTATTCCAGTTATTATAAACTTTAAGTGTGTCTCGCCAACAGAAGTTTAGTTTTTCGATGTCTCACCCTTTATCGTCTTCCTAGGTACATAAGCTCTCTCCCGCCATTTAATGTTCTTAAGGAGAAGTAAAATGCAACAGACCATTGATGGATTGTTGTTATTTGAACTCATTTGCCATGCATGTAACTCTCATCCCAATGACCCATACGTAGACCAGTCTGTCCAAAAGCGAATGCAATAACCAAGCTGTGCACCCCAAGCAATTAAATAGAGAGAACTACTTTGCGTCTTCCCTTGCACTATCATAATTTAGGCGTGAAGGATATTGTTGAAATAAATATGATAAGATGCTCGTCAATGAAGTGTATAAAATAGAGTGTTGAAGTATATTCTTAGGCTGATGTAATTCTATATGCAGAAAGTGAATAACAATTATGTTGTTTGTGTAATATGATGTAGTAAATAGACTATGAATACGACATTAGCAGAAAGTTAATACTATATTAAGCCAGAGAACTAAGATATAAAGAGGATTCTGAACGAAGGTGTGTGGACAGGTCAGATTTAGCGTAGTAACGTCGACGCCTGCTTATTCACTGTGGTCGATCGATTGAGAATTTGTCCAACCAAGGCTTCAGTATTAAGGATTCTAACTTGTGTGAGCCCGTCGTATCAGTGGGAAAACTCGCAAACCCCGCAACACCATCAGATACTGATGTACTTCAAAGCGTTCTGTGTAGACCTTACTAGGCTTCCTGAACGAGCACGCACCGTGAATCACCCCATTCATCACGTAATAATGTGTTCACGTCTAAATGTCTTGGCTCTATCTACCCCAAACAATTAAGTGGTCTTTATCAGACCCACATAAAGAGCTAATATGACCTCAATCCTGTCAGTGTAATGTCTCCTTCTCTGATTTTACGAGATACCCTTCATAATCACCGTGGGTCCATATAGAATAGTGTAGAAAACATATGTCTTAACGCAGGAATAATTTTAGCATCCAGAAGAATTATTTGAGTTGTGTTTGTTAATGCCATCTTCACTATTAAAAAAAGTATCGTTGAGTGATAAGAATCATTGTGAACAATCCTGTGCCCTTAGTATAAGAAAGAACTGAAATACTGTGCGGCAATATAGTAGATATGAAAATAGTGAGTTAATGTACCAGTATAGTGCTGAGCAGTACGAAGACTTAGTAAATTAGTAATTAATATATTGAGTAACTAGAATAACAAAAGAATAAATCGTGTTAACTCTAGGAGAACGATCCCAAGTAAAATTCTGCGTATAATAATGTCGACCAAGTCTTCAAATGAGAGGTAATTATTATACGTCTGAGTGTGACTGTTAAAAACTGATACTACGCTGATCGTGCTCTCTTGTGTAATGCTGAAACAATGCTGGAACCGAGCGTCTATGTTCGTCTGTCTGAAAATCCCAGCGTCCCACTCGGTGAAGCGTAAATGTATAAGAACAGACATCGGCGAAGTAGTATAACCAAACAGAAAAACCGAGCTCAAGTTCCTAAGGGTCATTTTTTAATTTGAAACATCTGAGCTATAACTGGAATCTTGCACAACCGAATAAATTTATTACAACCCTAACGACTAATTTAATAACAAACATCCTAACCACACCATATAAACACTCCTAAAACGGAAGCGGCCGAGATGAATTGACACTGACTAATCTCAAACGCACACAGAACCTCCACCAGGCAATTATGAGCGTCACTCTATGTCGCAGTCACGCCCGTTCTGTATCACATCAATCCACCGCTCAGTACTTCACCAGCAATGATTCTCTCCGCCATTCTCTCTTTCTTTCTAGTTTACAATTAATCTTATTCTCGAAAATTTCAATTCAGTAACTGAAGAACAAAAGCTCTCAAGTTCAGTTCTCCCTTTCCGAATATCTCTTAATCTGATAGATCATTGGCAAGATTGAAGTCTTTATTATTGGCAAGTGTTGTGTTGAAATTTGCCAGTCGTTGTTATTTGGAAAGACAAGTGTGTATACTGTTAGGGTTTTATTTTTAGACAAAATGTAAAAAAATATCAAATAAAACAAGACCAGTATGCGATTAGAGATGACATAACGAAGTGTATTGTTGAAAAACGCAGCTTGCATTTGCTGTTTGGTAAGAACTTGAGAAAGCGACCAGACATATTCGACAAAGAGAAAGGCGTCAAAAAATCTCTGCTTACCCACGTGGACATCCATCTTTCAGGTATTCTCACTTCAACATAGTTCCCTGTACAAGCACTTGACTCAATAAGTCTCAAAGAGCATTATGGCTTTTTAGTTGTTCCATGGTGGAGAATCTCAGAAGAAGGAAGAGCATATCTCAGCTTCCCAGGAGATTACTGTGGATTATTCTTCTTCTATGATGTGTTAGCAGAGGAGAGCAAACAAGTGAATAAGATTTTTTAATCATCAGATGAGAAAGATAACCTTCTGCTACAATGACTTTCTCTACATTATTTTGTTTTTGGCAAGTAGTGAAATACATCAATTGGTCTGCGAACTGGCTTCTTAACTTGGGCTAATATAATACAGCAAATGAGTCTCAATGAGCATCTTGCCTCATGCTTTCAAAATGATCTAAATCTCAATCCAGTATTTTATGTCTGTAAGAGACACTAGTAAAAGAGCCTTAAAACGTAGTGGGCAACCTTTTTTTTTTTGAGGGGGGGCAAACTTGAATACACGTACTGGATAGAATTTTTTAAAAAAATAGTGTTTAGCGTTTATAACTGGTTTTCTTTAATTCGAGGCGGATCTATTAAATGATTCACTAAATAACACTGTGTTGACAAAATAACAATGTAATAACTCATATTTACATGAAATCTAATTATTCCCCAAATTAAACACTTGTTAATAACTCATACTTAATGAATCTGACAAATATCTATATTGTTAAAACTGAAATAACAAAAAAGAATAATTTTATTTAAAAATTATTAACCAACTTTTTTTCAATAATTTACCATCTTAATTATTTATTTAATTTTCTTCTGGAATAATTCTTAAAAAATATCGAAATAATACAAAACAAATCTATTATTTTATGTTTATTAATTTTTACATTTTCCATATTCAACCTATTCATTAATTCATTTATTAATAATAATTTGACATCATTTATTTTACGCCAGTTAACATATTATTGTTTTTTATATTTAAATAAAATGGATATTACTATTAATATAAGTAATTTATATTCAATTTAACAAAAATATTATTTACAAATCAGTATAACATAAACATAACACACAATCATATATAAGATTAATCTTTCGGAATTATCAAATTTTTTAAATTTTAAAACTTAAACTTTATTCAAATATTTATAATATTTTAATGGATTCATAGTCGAATCTTCAAGTCGGCGATGAATTGTAGAAACTTAAAAATTATAAAACAGCATATATGTTTAAAAATGTTCTTGTGCCCCCTTATTCCAAGACCTCGGTTTTAAAAAGAAAATGCTCTTTTTTCACCCCCAAACTACTTCAATGAAATACTCATCTGTTTAGATAGATACCTACCTTTCCGACTACATGGTAAACTTGTATTTACTTTCTCACACACGCGTTTGAACTTTTCTCTCTTTAATAAATCTTTGAAAATTCAAATCTATTGTAATAAAACTGCAACTCCAAAAAGTACGAAACAGGCTGAGACTCAAACGAGATCTCAAAACCGCAATGGATCGTAACAAACGACACGTCCACAGGATAAACGCCACGCACGAAACCTTCTCGGAACAGACGCGAGGAGAGGAAATTGAAAGAAACGGTTGAGAAAGGAAAAGAGAGAGAGCGAGACGCCTCCAGAGGCAGATTGTGCCCGATCTGTTCAGCTCCTTTACGTTTCCGGTCAGAACTGTGCCATTGGTATTGCGGTAACAAACTTCTTTTCTCAACTTGATAAGGCTTAGCCTGATGCAAGCCTATGCTAGAAAGCTCCTATATGCATTTGTTTGTGTTATTAACTTTTTTTGTATTAAAACTGTTTGTTTACATGATAGATAGTTGCTATATCTTGCAGTACTGAACTATGCTGCGAATACTACCCTTTAATGTCCCAGTGCTTCGTTCATAATGTACAGCTACACCGAAGATCCTTGCAGCAGTGCACAGAGCCAATAGAAGGAGTCTTGCTAAGGTTCCGATGTTATATAACCTCTTCTTGTGAGTTTAACTTGGCTTGTTCAGGTATAATATTGAATCTTAATATTAAAGCTACCCTTTCTCTTTTTATTCTTACTTAATAATGTGTAGTCTTTAATGAAAGATTTTACAATTAATTTATCCATACCTATCTTGTAAGTAATCTATACCTGACCTTTGAAAAGTTTCAGAGCTTGCCTTTCTACATGAAGGAAATGTCAAAATTTGTTGATAAAGAGACCAGGCTGAACATACTCATGCCTTATGGTCTTTTTTTCATTATGAGGATGGTAATGATTCGTCTTCTC
>CAJHQP010004474.1:0-54935 GCA_905132765.1 Moricandia arvensis | reverse complement strand
ATGCTTGATGTGATAGATCAGCAAGTAAAAAGAAAAATGTTCCAAAGAGTGATTGAAATGGCTAAAAAAGTACGAATTCGAAACATAATCTTATATCTAATAGTTGACAAAATATTTATTATTTATATCTAAACTTTAGGGTAATATTTGCTCATCTTGCAGTTATAAATCTCGAAATCAATCTCATCTTGAAATCAAGAAAACAATTACAGAACACTCATACATAGGCCTTGTTGGTTTATTTAATGCGCGACATACAACAAGTCGCTGGTCACAGATTGTTGTTAGTTTTGTTGTCGCATAATATGCGACTGGTTGTTCTTCGTTTTGATGTCGTGCGACTGATCGCACAACCAGTCGCAGATTGTAATCAAGTCGCTCGAGAAAATAGCAATTAAAATTGAAATAAATTGTGTTGGTTAACTGGTTGCATATGGCAAGTCGCACAACATGTAAACAAATATTATTTTAGTCGCATATCACATGTCATGTGACACATAAACAACATAATTTTAGTCACAAGTCGCAGATTGCGTGACATGTAAACGAACATGACCATAAGTAAAAATACACAGACACACATAAGGTCATCAGTGCATGTATATGATATGATATGTACAAGGTCATTGCACGAAACGTGGTTTGATAATGATAAAATGTTAAAGACTATTGTATTGCCTCTGCCTCACGCAGAGGGTCCCCTTGTCTGCCATTGTACATCAACTCTTCCTGTCTTTTCTATTTTACAACTTTATTATCATGTTCAGTTGCTTTACCTCTGTTTCTAAGTAAACGGTTTAATTTTCAAATTGAAATCGAACCATCACAACTTGTTGTCTTCTATAGTTTGATTGAAATGTATCTTCTCCTCTTGTGCTAGAATAATAGTGAAGTTACATCCTGTTCTTATAAATACCAGCGGAATCTTAAAATATCATTATGTGCACTCATCCTAAAGTGCCGCGAAATAGACGTAATTTAAACATGATTCTACATGGGCCTGCACCAAAAAAGAAATAAGAGAAATTCGATATGGGCCTAGATTACTACATACCCTTTAGGAAAACTGATATATGCCGATATGTAAATAAGGTCTTAATTAGTAGTGCGCCTATTTGGGCTTTTTATTACTAGAAAAGCTAAAAATATAGTGCAGCCCAAAGGAAGCAAATACCATAATATTAGGTTTATAACCAAACCAACCGAACCACACCAAAGTTTAGGGAAGGTAGTACTTCTACTCCAGTTATTTCCTCTTTTTTTTATAATATAAATTGTTTTAAAACAAAAAAGATTTTAAATTATCTTCAAAAAATCATTCATTTTATCTAATTATAAAAATATATGAGTTTATTTTTATATAAAGTAGGATAAATCTCCCAAAAAGATCTTAAAAATGTTGTTATGAACAAAAAAATACACAAAATGACTAAAATATGTTTTATCAAAGAGATAGAAAAACATTTGTATCTGTACTCTATATACTATACATAAATAAATATTAAAGAAAAGAAAAACAATTTTTCTTTATTTTCGAAAAAAGTATTTGAAACCTTTTTCTAAATTTTTGTTCTCGTTTTTTTTTTTTCAATTTTTAAAGATACATTTACAATTATTATTTTAAATTTTATACTCTAATTATAAACCATGATTTTTAAACTCTAAACCCACCTCACAAATCTAAATTTTAATTATAGATTAGTTAAGCCTATGTATACAAATGTGTTTTACTTGTTTAATGAAACTTATTTTAGTCATTTTGATTTTTGAAAGTTATTTTATGATAAAAATATCTTGTTGCTATATATGGAACTTCTCTGTAAAGTATTCAATGAAAGTAAAAGTTTTATAGAAATATTTAAATAAGTTATATTTAAAATAATAATACATTTACTTTTTTTTGTCAACCTATACATTTACAATTTATATTATGAAACATATGGAATTCTAGTATGAAACCGATCGGTGGTTGATCAATGGAAATGATTCAGCTGTCGGCTAATCAGAAAACTTAAACCCTAAAATAAAGTTGCTGCTTCTTCTCCTTTTGATTTTCTTTGTGGCCATGTCAAGTCACCGTCATTTTCTCTAGAACCTTTTACAATTCAACGTTAGTATAAAGAAGACGGTGTAAGGAGTTATATCAATTATTTATTGGTAAATTGACCAATCGGTTTGTGAGTAAAAGCTATAGGCAGGTGAAGTGTGCTTAAACATCATTAAGTATTGTGTCGGACCATCATATCATATCGTTATTAGTTGCCACATTGTACAGACCTATAAGAAAGTCAAGACGTATAGAGTACTCGTCGAAATCACTGTTATGGCATGCTGTTTACTATAATTACGCAATTTAGCAAGATCGTAAGCTTAAACTACGACGTTGATTCCGCAGCGTAAACCTAACTATATGATAATTCCAAATATATTCAAACTAGATTTATTATACTGTTAATAGTTCATAGTTACACTGGACGATTCAAGTATTTCACATGGTTGCTTTTCTCATCATTTATAAGTGAACTTAAGTTTTGGTTGATTAATCTTATTTTGTTACATTTATATTTGAATGGACCAAAATTGATAGGAAAAATCAAAAGGGATCGTTGGACATTAAAACATCGTGGAGCCTAACAGGCCTAACATTTTTAGTACGTGAAACCCACATGGAACAAGTTGCATCTCCCTTTGCAATTAATTACTTTTTTTTGACAAAGTTAATTAGTTTGGTTGCGTAAATATATACTTATGTAACCCCTCTATCTTATATTATAAGTAGTTTAAGAAAAAAAATGTTTGTTTCAAAATATAAGTAGTTTTCATATGTTAGATCATTTTTACTTTTATTGAATATAGTGTGACAAATCAAATTTTATATATCAAATACTACTTAAAAAAAATCTTAATCTTTGTGCATTCAAGTGAAACTACCTACATAATGAAACAAAGGGAATATTTATTAGTTATCTTTTTGTATCATAAAAAGTCCATATATAAACTTTTAAATTATTTAAGAAGTTCAGTAAAAAGTTTTAAACTAGAATGTAACTATTAGTTTGACCAAAAATAATAGTATAAATATCCATTTCACATTCAAAAGATTGATGTTTTAATGTTTCCTTAATTTAAGTTGTAGTAATTTCGATTGATTATATGTTGCTTTTGTTGGGAATATGAGTCCCAACACCATTGAGTTTGAAGAAGAAAACGTGGTTCAGTTGGTTTAATGTAATACTAGTTAATTAGTCTTTAAGTTGTTCCTAATTTGTTGACACTTATCTATGTTACATAAACAATGCACACACAAAGGACGTAATTAAGTACCATGTGTCCCCAAGGTAATCATAATTAAGAATCTAATTAAGGAGGCATAATCCGAGATCTTAAGCAACCACATGGGACATGTATGCTGTTCAACATCAAGTGTACCCAAGCTTCCTAAACATATATAGGAATTAAATTAGGAAGCAGAAGAACTTATCATGTCTACTTTTTTTGGGTAATCAATTGCAAGGCCGAAGCAAGTCCACGCTTGTTCTATTTTTGATGTAATGCTTCAGCAATTGGATTCAGCAAGAAAAAAAACACACACAACGTATAAACATATTTACGAGTGCACATGTAGATTTTTTATCTATTAAGTGTTACTGATTTTTAAAATTCAAATTTTCATAGATTATAATCTTGAATGGAACAAATGTTCAATTATTTTTCTTTGAAGAGGATTAACTATGAACTTTCTATATCATTCACTAGTTCTAGTTCTTAATATTAATACAAAGTGAGATAATTTAGAAAATAGTAATGGAAATGAAAATAGAAAGCCAGTGTTATCACATGGTATTGCCTTTTAGTGACATGCACATAAAGGGTCACATTGTTAGCTCAAGATGGAACAATTCTCTTAAATCCCCCTTCAACTTCAACACCAGTTTGGGAACACACAGTTTTTTTTAGTCTCTTTATTTATAATCCAAACCCTCCTCCATTATTCAACATGTAAATTATCTTATAAGTATACAATATTTTAATTTAGCATATTGTTAACAAACCAATGATATTTATTCATTGATTGGGACTCTCCGTAAACAATACTGTAACTTAGTTACGATTTTCTGTAAGTGTTATCTAAACATGTTGCAGACTGGAATAAGTTTTTTTTCTTGGACTAAAAGACTGGAATAAGTTACACGTAATTTATGATACTAAAATTTAGAGTCATATATTTGGTTAGAAATAAAATGTCACTTACATTTAATATAAGTTATTTTAGTGTAAATCCAAACTAATTTATAAATATAGTCTAGCAATGGTAAGTTAGTAAAAGGTGAATTACTTATCTTGACTAATACTAGAACATGAGCATTTTATATTACATATCCATTTCTTATTACTTATCTTGACTATAGATAAACGAGATAAAAGGTCTGTATATATATTTTTTTTTTTTGAAAAGAGGTCTGTATATTTTTTTTTGTTTTGTTTTGAAAAGAGGTCTGTATAAATTTTGACAAAAAAGTCTGGATAAATCATTTTAAACGATTTCAGTGTCTAGGTTTATTGCTCTCTTCTCTCCCTCTCATGTGGTCTTTGTCCTATTTAAGTCCCTCTCTTATCACTTTCTCAATTTCTTTTTATCTATAAGTAGGTTTCTAGTTGCTCTTTCTACTTTCACACCATTAACAAAATATAAAATTTGTGGGATAAACATAAACCCTCTATCATTTTCACTAATTTAATTCCCTTTTTAATTAATAAAACCTTTCTATCTCTCCCTATTCGTATTCCTCTCCATCTCTTCTCTATTGTCCAGTCTAGAGATAGAGATACGCAGCTTAAGGGTCATTTTCTTGCGACATTGTAGTGTTTACACCCATAAGGAACAATCAAAATCTTACAAGAAAAATGTCTAACAGAAGAACAAGAGCTACGAGGATCTCCGATGACCAGATGATCGACCTCGTTAGTAAGCTCCGTCAGTTTTTGCCGGAGATTCGTGAACGGCGCCGTTCTGATAAGGTATATAGTATATTACATAACTTTCAGTTTCATTTAACCTCTTCATCTATAGTATAGTTAATACTCCCCCCTCTGTTACAAAAAAACACATATTTTAGAAATATTTTTTGTTTCTTAAAGATTCATTTTTTATTTTCAGTATACTTTTATTAAGTAATAATTGTAAATTGTTAACTTCAACAAAATTAATTATATCTATTACAATTTTATTGGTTAAAATTTACGGAAAATAATTATGGACAAAAATTAATACATTTATAACAATAATTTAATATTATTAATATGTGTGAAAACTCTAAAACATGTATAATATAAAATAGAGAGAGTATTATTATCTTTTCCTTTAAGAAGGAAAAAAAATTCACTTTTTAGTTAAAAGAAGATGGGACACAAATCAAACAAAAAGTCCAAACTTTTGAATTCCGACAACACATTCGTTTTTTATTTTGACCAAATGAAAACGTCGAAAAAGTCATGGTTGTGTGATGTCCGTACATTACATGTATGTGGTCTTGATGATGTTTGCGCATATACAACATTAAATTTTAGGTATCAGCATCGAAGGTACTGCAAGAGACATGCAGCTACATAAGAAAGCTCCATAGAGAAGTTGACAATCTCAGTGACCGTTTGTCGCTACTCCTTGACTCCGTTGATGAAGATAGCCAAGAAGCTGCCGTCATTAGAAACCTACTCATGTAAGCTTCCAATATATTGATTTACTATATAATTTATATTTATTTATATGTAATGTTGATCGTCCTTAATATATTATGAAGCGACGTGTTTTTTTCATTGATGCGCTTCTGAATTATGGTCCAGCAATTACATTAACGTTTATCTGTACTCTCCGAAAGATGTGATATTTATTACTCAAATAATGAGACGACTTTGAAGGAGAAAAGTTATGATTATCTTCTCTCCTTTCAAAATATCGAACATTGAGATGTCTGAACTCAATTGTGTCAGTTAAAAGATCGAAAAATGCAGGATGAATTAAAATGAACAATATGTTAGTATTGATAAATAAATTTACACCTCTTATCAAAATACTGGAAATTTTAAAAATTCATCATTAACAAATATATACAATTTATCCACTTAATATAAATATGCAATTAACTATTGGGTAAGCACCGGCTCATAGTTAGTGAACTAATATTTGGAAACCATTCAGGAAAAAAAAGATAACATTTACATATATTCGACTAAATGGGCATGAGTGTAGTATATAAACGTCCGACAAATCTATTTGGAAAAGGTTTGGTTTTGTGGGCAGGCTGCCACGTAAACTAGGTAGAAATGAGAAATGCCACATGAAGAATCATTACTTTGACGCGAGATCCATTACTTTTCAAAGTTTACAATAAAGTAATGCATCTGAGAATTATAGAGTGAAAACGTCAATAGGAGCTAATATTAATATTAGTAATAATAATGTGATTCATTTGCTTTGAAGTATAATAATAATGTGCTTCATTACTCTTAAATTTGTGTCTGTGTTTACTTAAAGTTTTGTTTTATATTTCATTATATTATTACACAATCACATCTTATTTCTTAGGTGGACGTTTATTTTATCTAATATTTTAAGAAAATTAGACCACTAATTTGAAATCCTAAACCCAAGCTTCCATTTAGTGAATCACACCCATATAAAAATAACATAATATGGAAAAGATTACCAGTTTTGTACTATAGATAAATGAAAACTAAAATTAGCTTAAGCTCCAACATATTTTCCATTACTACGGAATGCAATTATTCTATAAGCTATGATGAGTGAGAATCATGCGTTTGCTTATTCTTTTAGAATTGTAAAGTTCATATGGTTTTCCAAGTTTTTTTTTGGGGTCAAACTACTTTATAATTAAAAGCTTAAGCTCCAACAGAGGTTATTGTCCTTTTATGCATTTTATTTCAGTCTTGTTTGACTTTCTAAGTAACACATTCCCTAAAAATGATAACTTCGCCGATCTAACTTAAACCAACCTGACTTTGGAGCAAGGAATAAATCATATTCAAATCACTCACGGGCTGATATCAAAAATTGAACATGAGCTGAGTTATCTCGCTTATTTAATTCCTAACACATATGATAATTTTTCTCGAAGGTTTAACCAACATTTACGGTAATGTAATGTAATACTAATACCCATGTACGAAATGAATAACCTTTTTAAAATAGATCTTATTTTGTATAAGCCTCTTTTGTATAATTGGAAGGAGTACTTAGGATCATATGACGAACAAATGAGTCTATATTTAAACATAACCCATCCCTAGGCTGAAAAGATAAGGGATGTCAAAATTGATAGGAGAGCATTCCGTCTTAAGGGAAAGTAGTCGTGCGAGTGGCAATGAACGTAACAAAAGAGAGGATGACAATTTGAATAACGCAGACATTGTAAGAATCTAATACTTCGAAAATTTAAAGGTTAACAAAGTGTCCTACGCCTTCGTGCTAATATAGCCCAGTTTAATTTTAATCATTGAATAAATCAAATTTTGATGAATAATTATTATTTTAATTGTTTTTCTCATGTATTAGTTATTAATAACTAAATCGAATAGTTTATTGTGTAAGAAATCAATGAATTTCAAATTTTATGTGATTTAGTAATAGAATACATTGTTGTTGCTAGATCGAATTATTTGGATATGATTTAGTGAAAAATAAAAGATGGAGTGAGATGGACATAAAATAGACACAAGTTATAGAGTTTTAGACCATCTCCAATGGTCAACATTATTTTTTTCTCTAAAATAGAGTGACTCTATAATAGAGTTAATTATTGTTTCACTGGTACTCTATTTTAGAGTGAAAAATAGAGTAATGAAAAAAAAACAAATTACTCTATATATGGAGTAAATCTATTTTTCACTCTATTATAGAGTACAAAATAGTGTACCATTGGAGCATTTTTTACACAAAACTCTATTTTAGTGTAGAAAATAGAATGGGGTTGGAGATGCCCTTACGCTTCATGCTATACATCCGAGTTTAATTCTAATCATAGAATATAACTTTGTGATCCACTGCCAAATTTTTTTTCATTTTAATATTATTTAAAGAGTATTCAAAATAACAAGACACCTACATTTTAGCTTTTCCCTCCATGAGAAGAACTATGAATATGAGAACTGAGCTGGCCCAATATTTACAAAAGTCATAATAGATAGAGTCAGGGAAAAAGCCACCCACCCCGGTCCAAGAAGGCTCTGAGACCTCAAGTGACGAAAAATATGTAACACAAATCATTAACACGTTTAGTCTTAGAAATTCAGAATATGACATTTGAGCTGGTTTATATATGCTTTGGTGCGCTATAACTTGAATGGTGAATGTTTTTAAAAAATAGTTTAGGAACATTTATTATTTTGAAGCCTTGGTGGTCTATTGTCCATGGTCTCCAGGATTAGTCTGGGTGTTATATAAAAGTTTGACATAGTGACAAAAGAAATAGCATTAGAGTTTAAGAAAAGCACTAGAGTCTAAACAGATTCTCATTTTTTCCGGTCATATTTTGTCAGCTGACTTTTTTTTACCTGAATTCACACTGCCTTTTCAAATATTAGAGCAGGATTAATGGGTGGGGTGGGGATGGGGTGGGGGTGGAGGTTTTTTTAGGGAGGGAACTTCACTAAAATCACAAAAATCAGTTTCCAAAAATCCCAGTTGAGGATCGATTATACATGGATTTTTGTATTATTTGCAGATCTCACCGATATGTGACGGCATGCGATTGATGTCTTTTTAAAAAATTTTTAGGTAGACAAAAAAATAAATAAAAAATTAAGAAATCCACTAAGAGTTAATGGGTTAATCATGTTCTTAGAGTCCACCATGACAAGCATGAACGGAATTTAAAAGAATAGACAACAGAGCTCCACATCCTAATTTCAATTTTACACTTGAAATATAACCTTCTTCACAAAAACATCTTTATGTACAACAAAATCTGTATAGGCAAAAAAAACACACTCCATCACTCAAAGCTCAAAGTAGTAAAAAACAAACAAAAACAAGAATAAGGTTTGTCTCTGTGTATATGTTCTAAAAGCTAATCACAACAAATAGGACATCTAATGAGTCCATTCTCATTACAATCAGGACATTTTTGAAACCCATACACTCTTTCTTCCTTTACACTTTCATCATCACCATCATCTTCATCTTCATAGTACACTTTGCAGCTCCCTGAACATGTCTCACAAGGCACAAACCTTACATCTCCACAAGCCTCACATTCTTGCCCATTTTCTCCCACTCTCTCGCATCCTTGTAGAAGCTTCTCAAGCTTCCCTTCTTCATTCAACTTCCTTATCTCCTCTGCTCCTCCTAGTAACTTCCTCCCCAAGAAAACTCTAGGTAATGTGACCCCAACACCATTTTTGAATTTACCCCCTAGCAGCACCTTCAGCTCTTCTTTGAAACCGGAATGCATCGACACATCTAGCTCATCCACTCTAACTCCAATACTTTTTAATATACTTCTGACATCACAGCTATCTTCATATGTCTTCCTTATACCTCTAAGGCTAGTGAAGTAGAGTATCACCTTGTCTTTACCAGTAAGTACTTCCTCTTCTTCATCATCAGAGAACTTAAACTCTGGCCTCAGTTTCAAATCATGAACCGAAATATGAAAAGAATGTTCTTGGAGAGACCTCCTGAATGAAGATATGATCTCAGGATCGAAATCTCCAAAGTCCTCAAGCCCTTCTTCCTCCAACTGGAGCCACAGTGGCTTTACATCACCATTCAACTTGGGACGTTCAGCAAGATCAAAAGAGAAGCTCCTCACGTGATTAGAGGTCACAGAATCTTCAAGCCCATCCATCATCTCCCACGTGTTGATCGTTTCTGGCTCTCCAGGAGGCGTCAAGATGGGAGTCTTGGGGACAGTCTTGTGGATCTTCTCGTTCATCATACTTGACCATACTTTAGCTTCCATGAGCTTAGCCTGCATCTCCAAGTTTAACTTCTCCTTCTCTAACCTCTCTTTGTGAACAAACCCATTCACGGAGGCTCGTCGCTTCTCTCCAGAGGAGTCAGAGGAGTCGCAGAGCTTGAGAGAACCGAGGCTGGTGGAGCTGAGAGCAACCATGTGGCAGCTGTCGTCGGAGTGTTGAGATTGGTGGTGGACAGATTGGCTTTGAGGCATGTTCACTGGACAATATCCTTGCCGGCAGTAGAGGCATCTCTTATGGTTCTTCGAGCTCGTACAGCCCATCTCAACCGGACAAAAAAAAGTAAAAAGAAGATCTTTTGAACAGGGGAATAAAACTCTTGGAGATAAAGGGTTTGGTATGATCGATGAGATATATGAAAAGAATATTTCTTTACGGAGATTTGTGAAAATAATAGCTGGAAAGAAAAGACGAAAGAGAGATCGTAACGAGTTACGAGTAAAGAACAGTTTAAAAAAACAGAGACAGAACAGGGGACCAAAACAGAGCACTTTTTTGATGAATTTAATAAAAGAAGAACAAACTCAAATGGTCCAAAACCAAAATGACTTATGAAAACGAGCACAAGGACAACAACATCGTCTAGTTATACAGTCTCGTCTGGTTGCTAACTCTCTCTTCGTCTCCGTAAAAGTTGCAGAGGAGAAGAAAGAATGTGGCGCTTTAGAAAAGTTCTCTCAGATGATTTGGTTATTTATAAACTCATAGATATGTAGGTTCATGGTTCCTTTTCGGATAAAACTTTTAATTTATTTTTTGAAATAGGAATAATATCTGGTTTTTGTGTCCTTCTATATAATTTAGTTTAGTTTTCTTGTATGGACATAAAATATTAGCATATTGTAAATTGGAATACACTAATTTCTTGAAATGTTGTGATTTTTTTTAAATAATTAGATTACCAATTAACTGATTTACTATGTGTTCTTTTTAGTTCAATCTATTAATTGGTACAAGATTTCACTCCTGTTTAAAAATGTTGATAAGCTTTACATTATTATTTTTATTTACTAAATATAAAGAGATCATGGATAAAACAAATTAGTTTAGATTAAATATGATTATGATAATATTGTGTTCTCATGGACTATCTATGAGTCATAAAATCTCGTCCAGCATTATTTATAAAAACAATTTCATAAATTAAATTTGGATTTTGGATCTCATCCATCCAAAGCCATAATTTTTTTTTATCTTGAATTATAAGGATCCAAAAATCTAAAATTTAACAATATTAAAAAAATATTCGTTCTTTCGTTGTGTAGTCATACACGGAATGGTCTAATAATTACTTTTTCAAATACTGTAATGTATAAAAAATTAAGAATTTTTAATATTTTTTGTTTACTGTTTACATATGTTCTCGCCTCTGCCTATTTGAAACATATTTTGCTTGGATGATTCTCGTTTGAATAATAAAAAAGCCTGTGCTGTGGCCGGCCTACGCCTCTATACTATCAGATATCTCTTCTCCGTGTTCATATTATATGCGAGCACCTCCAATTTGGAGGTTCTATATATTGTAGATTCTAAAAAGCCATATATGTATACGTATATATTATATAAGTGTATATAAATGTGGGGTCCACAAAATAGTGTAGAACCTCATCCAAAAATTCTAAAAAAAAATTTTAGAACTTTTGGACGAGGTTCTACACTATTTTGTAGACCCCACACCTACATACACTTATATAATATATACATATACATATATACATTTTTAAAATCTATAATGGGTAAAACCCCATTGGAATTGCTCTAAGAGCATCCCCATTGAAGGTTCAATAGGGAAGGTTCACACGCAGTCCAAAAAAAAAATTAATATAATAATGCTACAGTGATGAACCTCTCTCTTGCTGGTTCTCTGGGATGAACCCGGTTCATCACTGTAGCGCGGGCCACACGACATGTGGCGGCCCGCGAGTGGTCCAATTTTTTTTTTTTTTTTTAAAAAAATCAAAAAGAAAAAGAAAAAAATTAATAATAAAAAAATCAAAAAATGAACCCCAAAAGGGATTCATTGATGTGGATGCTCTAATGCCTATTTACCCTTTTTCTATTTTTATACACCACCGTATCAACTTAAATGGCTGAGAGTGAAATTTTTGACGCAGAAAATATAAATGACATACATTTTTTTTTTGTTAAGTTATAAATGACATACATGTTTTAATGTTGAGAGTTTGGCCGTTGTTCTTGATACTGATAGTTAATTGAAAAAAGGGAGTATAATTTACGTTAGCGGAATTTGATGTCTATCAGTTCTATGTCGATGATAATTTCAAAATTTTCATAAGATTCCGTGATGCAATATAGCACAATTAATAGTAATATTCAAATCAAAATCAGTTTACACTAGTTTTTCGAATATCTGAAATTGCTTTCAAACATAGATGTAAGTACAAATCGTGGCCTCAATTTAAGGGAATATGCATACTCTCCAACTATATTTATGCGGCAGGCAGATATACGAAAACGACAACCATCTTTCTCCCGAAATTCTAGCCTCTGATATTCAGCACAAAGCGGACTATTTAATATGATTATATCCTTAATGCCACCAAGTTTTGCTGGTCAAATAAAGTGTAAATAATCTCATGTATATTTTGACCAAAAAATATCATGAATATAAGTGGTTAACTGGTAGATAATATAGAAAGTATAAATGCCGTCAAAAAATAGAAAGTATAAGAAAACAAAGTAAATATTGAAGACTAATTTGCGTCCTTGTCATTATTATTTCAACAGCTAAATAACGATTAAAAGATTAATGGAAATAGTATTTATATACATTGTATAGTATACATTAAATAAAAAACGTGGTTATTGATTTAGATGATTATAATCAAACCAAACCAATAACCAGATCTATTTTAAAATGTTACCGACCGAACCAATTAAGTAGCTAAACCAAAATTAAAAACTAAAAACCAAAAATCTCACATTGGTTCGAAACTCTGATTCGTTAAAGAACGCACCCCTAGGCCCTAGTTATGCTCTTTTAATAATTGGTTCAGAATCTCTTATTAGGTTAAAAGTTGCATCCTAGTTGTACCCCTTATATTATTATCGTGTCTTGTACTTTCCAACGTCAAACTAACATGAATCATTGAACTTGTTATTTGATCAATGATTGATAACAATACTCTCAAGGAAATGTTTATGAACAACCGTAAAGATGACTTGAGAGAAATGGGGTATATACTATAGTAGTAGAAAAAGAGGGGAAGAAGTGGGTTACTTAGACCATGTTTATCAGCGTCTCTCAGAATGAAGGTTCTTAACTTAATTTAATTTTTTTTTTTTTTTTTTTAAATTTTTTTTTATTAAGAGACGGCTCTTAAGACTCTTATTTAAGAGACGTCTCTTATGTTTTCTTAGTTAAAAGTTAAGAAACGTATTTTAGAAAAGTTAAGGACCTCTGCTAAGAGACCACCAATGTACATGCTCTTAGTGGCTTATTTTATGGATGGCATTGTTGGTCATCTGTCTTGCTATGTGTTGCCGTTTGGAGACAGGAATTAGATGGCCTCCACTAAACCTTGTTTTAAGAAACTTATTTTATTCTATTTATTTATGATAGTTTTGATATAATATGTATTTTATAGCATTGTTTGGTCTCTTTATTTAAATGGAACGGTTTAATATTACTAGTATTAATTTGTGGAGTATTTTGAAGTAATGACGTCCCCCTCAAAAACTTATTATCATGCCCTTGTCCTTACCCATGAGTCATGACTAAGACCATGATTATCCCTAAGAAACCCACACGGATTTCTTAGGAATTTAAAAAAAAAATAAAAACAAAAAAAATAAAAAAATATAGTTAGATGTATAGGTAATTATGTTTTATATAGAAAATATACAAAATTAATTATTATTTTAATCTGTGTGCAAAATGTTAAAGTGACATTTATTATGAAACATAGGGAGTATATATTAAAGTCCAGGAACACATTTCCTCACAAGTGTATTATACATTTGGTTTAAGTTCATATACATGGTTAATCTGCTAAACGGGTTTAAACATAGAATGTTTTTTCTTTGGTTGCGTGTGATAGAAGTAAGTTTAATCGTTAGTAAGATTTGGGCAGAGTCAAGAATATGAACCACAAATCAACTTCCGTTGAATTGTAGAATCCTACGAAAATCAGAGAGAAATATACATCTCATTCCTACAAAAAAAAATCACGTGAAGTGAAACACAATGAAAATACATCTTTGAAAGAATAATGGCTGTGGAAACGAGTCTTCTACTTTTGGATTAATGTTCAGAATTATTATTATTATTTTTTTAATAAAGAGGTGCATATGTATTGAAAAACGTGAATCTAAACGGCGCAATTCGAGAAAAATGTTAATTAACGAAAAAAACGTGCCTCGTACTACCTTCGTTTCGATTTAATTGTCGTTGTAAAAATTTTTTTTGTTTCAAAATAAGTGTTGTTTTATAATTTCAATGCAAAATTTATTAGTTTTATCTATTATTTTATTTTTCTATTGGTTGAAATGTGGTTAGGTGTATAGATAATTGTGTTTTTATCTAAAAAATATGTAAAATTAAATGATTTCTTAATCTGCGTGTAAAAACCTAGAACGACAAGTAAAACGAAACGGAGGGAGTATTATTCAAGGTAGGCGTAATAGAGCCAGCATTCTACGGCTCGCTGCTGTGATATATTAGCAGTTAGCAGTGCCGTTTTCTTATTTAAGCAAATGCTATTTTAAATAAATTAAAAAAATAATATACTAAGGTTGGTCTTTCTAGTACTTGGAGCCGAATCAATCCTCTTCTAGAAGCTGCCTGGTGATACCGTGCTGCCTGGGGTTCCCGTGTTGCCTGTGGTAGTTTGTTGAGAAGACTTCTGGCCTGATTCATAATTGACAGAACCTGCATAATTAGTTGACCCTGTTTTGCCTGAAAAGGTTTTACCAAAAGAGTTTCCTCCTTCCGTTGAAGAAGCAGGTGCCCCGGCCATTCCCATTCCAGGGAAAGTTCCAGTGCTAGGGCTAGTGCCAGTGCCAGTTCCAGGGCTTCCTGTCATGAAGTTTCCAGTGGTAGAAGTTCCAGTTTTGGTGTTAGAGGTTCCAGTAGTTGAGGTCGAGGTTGAACCTCCGGTGGGCACATTGTCATCATCAAGGCCATCAATTCCTAGGGATTTTAAATCAATAGAGGTTCCAGTGCTCTTTGATGCGGTACTGATCACAACTTGACCAATCACTCGTGCCCATTGCACCAGAGACATGAGCACCTCTTTTCTTTGTCCCATTGTCATTTCCGTTGAACTGCTACTCGTTTGCGAGGTCAATGTCTTTCCCATTGACATTAACACATCCATAACCTTGCTCGTATCCGGCTGATCACCAAATTTAATGAAAACACAAAATTTTTACCAATTAACCATGATCATTTTTAATACTACCTTAGTTGACTACATTTTTACAGTTATTATATACGCCTTCTGTAACGTTAATAAGATTGAAGTTTTAGAAAAAAATGTTCTACAATAGTTTGTTTTTGGTTTATTAATTACTTATAAAATATTGTAAACTTCAACAAAATTAATTAAATTTATTGATCTATTATCGATTTGAATTATTATATACTCCTTAACGTTAATAAAATAGAAATTTTAGAAAAAATGTTTAGCAATAATTTTTCTTGTTTATTAATTAATTAAAACTTTTTGTAAACTTCAACAAAATTAATTAAGTTTGAAAACATGTTATTGGTTTGAAGTTATTGTAACCTCAGAAACGCAAAAAAATATGATAAGAAGTTTTCTCCGTTTCAGTTTAATTATCGCTGTAGAGTAAAATTTTTGTTATAAAATTATTATATTTTAGAATTTAAATGTAAGATTTATTAACCTTATATGATATATGATTTTTATATTTTTTAGTTTATTTTTATTGATTGAAATATGATTAAATGAATTTAAAAACGATGTTTTAAATTAAAAAATTTATTAAAATAAATATTTTTTAATTTGTATATATAAATTTAAAATGATAATTTAAATGAAACGGAGGAGGGAGTGTGATGTTATTACCGATGATCCCCCGTTACCACCCAGTGCAGAGAGAGCACTTTGAACTCCCTCAGCTTTCACTTTCAAGTCAGAACTGGACCCTGAACTTATAGCGCCCACGTAAGACCTTAAATTTCCAAATAACTTCTTGTACGCAGGCTTCAATGGGCACTTAAACTCCAACAGGTTCACAAACTTCAGCATACCCCTGCAAGCGAACGGCCTAAACCCCCTCGATCTTCTTGGAATTTTTCTAAGGTAGTGCCTTAATAAAAACGTCCCTTGCACTTCATAGACCGTACTTATTGCTACTAGTAACAATAGACATACCGCCGACGAAATTCTTGCCATTTTTTTTTTTGTTTTGTTTTGTCTTTTTTTAATATATATTTTTGTTTTGTTTTGGAGTTTTACAATTTTACTAGGAAGCAGTTTATAAAGATGTTTCAATGGTCTAAATTTATGTGATTAAGAGAAAAGGGTGGATCGGTTCAAGGCCGCGAGAGAATAGCACAAGCTGTTCTCATATGTTTTTCATTCTACTTGGACGGGAATTTATGTTGCTCTCCGTGTTTTACTTATCATTCTATTTCTGGAAAGAAGTTTCTTTTCTCATTAGAAATGAAGTAATTTAATGCAACTAACTATCCAGATGGAGTATTTCATATTGTTTCCTTGTAAACCAAAGCATTTTAGAATATTTGATTATTCGGCATGATTCTTATTCATATGTATTTACATTACAAGTTTAAATTTTTTAAGGTTAAAATTAATAAATTTTTTTTTTCTGTCACGGGAGCTAAAAACTTATAAGGTAAATGAGTCTTTTAAAAGAAAAAAAAATATGCAAATACAGTCCATTTATTCTTGTCTTCTAAACCTCAAGACTCACTAGTCGCTTTATTTGCGAGGCTTATAAAAACGCCTAACTCGAATACTATTTGAATTGTGTACAGATAAATAAATCATGAATCTTAATCTTTAAAAGTACGAGTAAAAAATAAAATTATTTATAGAAATTTATGAGACATAAATAATATATAAAATATTTAGAGTAATACAGTAATTAATTACCGACCGGTACTAAATTTGAAGTCCGTTAAACTTAACATAATATTATAAACACATAAACTTAAATACTAATTAATGAACCATTAGATTACTTTGTATATAAATATAAATTTTCACATTGAAAGTTTGATGAAACATAAATAAATAGACTTGGCCAATCCGGTAGCTGTTAAGTAGTTTTGAATTAAAAGTCAAACTTCACAAATACTCGTGTTATGCTTCAATCTCTACTTTGGCTTCCAATGTTTTCTTAAATGCATACAATGAAACCCTGGAAGTTAATAGATGATAGGAGATCTCACAAGTAGAGATCCCTTATTCATTTAAAAGAAGAAGAAGATTATTCAAAAATCCCTTTATAGGTATCACTCGCTTCAGTATGTAACATACAAAGCGGTTACATTCTATCTGCATTTTCTTACAGAGTTATTACATGCATACGTCGGTCTGTAGCTAGACACTGCTGGCCTATACCGATCTTTAGTTTTATATACAACAAAAAAAATATTATCTGATAGTTTAACTACTAATTGTAATAAATATTTGGCATTACTGGATTGTCATTCTTTCTGACAGCTTCTCAGTTGGTCTTGAGCTTACCCATACTGTTCTCCTGCTGAGATGAAGCAGCGGTCTTTTGCTGAGATGAGGCCATGCTCTGCTTCTGAGACTGCTGAGACGATGTAGATGAAGTTGAGCTTGAAGAAGCAGCAGTCTCAACAAACTGGGTTGTGACTTGTTCAATCTTTGACATGGTCTGCTTAATCTCTGTCTCTTGTGTCGATGATACTTTCTTTTCGCCCACGATTCTGCTGTTGAGATCTTGAAATTGTTTAAGATTCTGCATCAACTTTTCTTGCTTTGTCTGGATGGTGCTCTTCATCTACCGTACCACAATGAAAAAAAAACATGGAAATGTATTAATTCTTGATAATCAGAAAAGGAATCATATATATTAGAGAGTTAACACATAGTTCTTTTCTTATGCACCTGTTCTGATTTGCTAAATCTTGAGCCCACGAAAGACATGGCGTCAGAGAGTTTACCAGTGGTTGATCTAGCTGTGGAAGAATAGTCTTGTTGGGATTTGGTGGTAGCAACCTTTGAGGAGGCAGTCATGGAAGCCTTGAGCTTCTCGAAGAAAGGTCTGAGTTCTGCCTTTTGTGAATACTTCTTCTCAAGTCCTGATATGAATGACATTGTTTCTTTTGAAGTCTCTTTCTCGATTTCTGTCGTTGATATGGTCGATGATGAACTTGAGCTCGCGGTTTTCGATTGTTGGTTCATGGAAGAAGCACCGCTGCTTCCAGCGTTGGATTGTTGCTTCACAGAACTACCACTTCCACTCTCTTTTTCAGAAGTTTTACCCTTACCAGGAGTGGGACTTCCACTCGGGCTTCCTGAGGCTTTATCCTTACCAGAAGTGGGACTTCCACGGGGACTTCCTGAGGTTTTATCCTTACCAGAAGTGGGACTTCCTTTCGGGCTTCCGGCAGATGCACCTGTTGTGTCTTTGAAAGTGTTTCCACTTTTGGTCGAGCTGGCAGCACCAGCTTTGGTCGAGCTGGCAGCACCAGCTTTGGTCGAGGAGGCTTCTTCGGTTTTGGCTGATGAAGCACCCTTCTCATTCTTCTTCTTCTCACCCTTCTCCTTCTTCTCCTCAGCCTTCTCAGTCTTCTCACCCTTCTTCTCACCCTTCTTCTCATCCTTCTTCTCATCTTTCTTCTCATCCTTCTTCTCTCCCTTCTCGCCCTTCTCGGTGCTTGCACCGCCGGCTACTTTAGCCTTTGCTGAAGAGCCGGTTTCTGCCCTAGCGGCATAATTTGAAGATTGTGATGAGGATTCAGAACTGGATTTGGTGGATGAAGAACTACTCTGGCTGCTTCCACTAACAGTCATGATAGATTTGTCATTAACATCAACATCAAGTCCAAAATTGTTTATGTCGATTTTCTTTCCTTTCTTCTCAGAAGCCGTCTTAACTACTGTAGCAATCGTTTTAGTCCACTGCACCATAGATGTGACTAGAGTTTTCTTTTGAGTAGCCGTTATCGCTGTTGTACTCTTTTTCTGCTCAACCAAAGTCTTTCCCATAGACATCATGGTAGATTTGAAACTCCCTGCTTCCGCCTGTTGCAAATTAAGGAGAAATTAGTAACAAAAAAATGAAAATTTGGTTGCTACAATGGCTGGTTCTAAAATTTATGAGGCTTAAAACAATTATGGTTTGAACATCAAATAATCCATACATATATTTTGAACGGTTCAAAGTGGAATGATCTTAATATTTGAAATTGAGACGAATGTTTCATTTGACTGTTTTCAAGACCAGCCATGTAATGAGAACCGGTTTTAAGCATAGCCTAATGAAATATAGGAGTTGAACTTCCAACCATTTCCGAGTTAAATATATATAAATATCGATCCTCAAATTGTAAAAAAGATTTTCTAATTTAAAGTAATTTGTTTAAGATTTGTATAATCTCAGGCCATGTTTGTCACCATATAAATATTACAAGACTTACAGATTTTTGGCCTGCACCACCACTTATCGCAGACATAGCTTTCAAAAGTGCGTCACATTTTTTCGTCATCTCCATGTCGATGTTTTTGGATGAGGACGACGTCTCGATGAAGCTAAAGTAAGACTTGAACTCTGTAAAGAAACTTTTGAACTCTGGAGTAGGTGGACAACCACGTTCAAGGTCGGTCAAGAACTCTGTCAAACCCCTGTTAACATACGGCGTAAACTCGTTGCTCTTGCTTGGAAATTTAGTCGTCAAGTAATTCTTTAACAAGAAATGTCCTTGCGCTTCATATACCACAATGGATGCTACTACTAACATCAGACATAACCCTAGTGAAATCCTTGCCATTTTTTCCTATAAAAGAAAACAAAATGAAATAATAAAATAAAGTAAAAGTTTTTTTTCGTTTTCTTTTTTAATTATTTTTTTTCTTTTCGAATTATTTTGGTTTGTGGGAGAGAAGTGGGGTTATATAGATGTAAAAGGTCTAAATTTAAATGCCTATAAGAGAAAATGGTGGAATGGTTTAAGGTCGCAAGAGAATAGCATATATGTGGTTCTTAATTTTTACTACTCTATTTTGACGGCAATTTTTTTTTTTTAATCCACGTTTCTCTTCAGAGTGCAGTCTATATTTAGAAGGATCAAATTATATTGTAATTAGACTCTTAAATCAAGCATGTTCACAAATAATATAAAACCATTACTTATTTCCACCTTTATGATTATCCTAGTGTACATGAGTCACATGACAATATAACCGGTTGCATTTTTTACAACCCACATTAGAATAGTAGTATATATATACGTACCAATTTCTTTAATTTCTGGTATTGCTAGTGCAAATCCTTTGTGAACATATATAATCATGTAACTTGAAACATTTTTTTTTTTTTTTTTTGATTTACCAGGTGCTGAGCTTACGCCCCACCACCTAGGCCCGGCGCCAGCCTTTGCCTGTACCGTTTAGGGTCCTGGGCACGTCTCCCCCTCCCCGCGAGTCGAACAGCTGACCTCCCAGTTTGAACCCCTCAGCTCGGGGCAGGTACCACTGGACTACGAGGTCCTGGGTACTTGAAACATTAACCAGTCATTCTTGTTTATCTTTCCATTTTAAAGTTCAGAAAAACATTAACCAGTCAACGTATTCGTACTCTTGATGTCTTGTAAAGTAGCGTTTCTATGTTGTAATTTTAGAAACATTCGCCTACGTATAATTTTTTTCTAAAAAAAAATTATGTTCAACTTTATAAAATAAAAGATTTAAGTTAATGTATTCGTCAAAACTCAAAAGAGAATCGTAGTAGAATGCATTGTGAACTAGAGAGTTAATATTGGTTTCGGTCTGGAGAACACAAGACCGAAAAAGAATGTGTTAGCTTTCTCAAATATTTTAGAAGGTTTGTTATTTATACATGTTATTATTATATCACCCATCAGTCAATCAGATTCAAATCTATATATTGCATGCATGTTATTAAAAATGCAATAAGGAAGGAGAGGATATTAAAATTTGTATAAAGCATAGTTACAAGGATGGACTTTAATGGTGTTTCTTACATTTATGGTGGTGATTTATTCTCTAAATATAGAAAGGGTAGAAATAAAAAGAGGAACACAATTTGCCGGTCTAACCGGTTATGGAACATGAGAGCCATCAGTCTTTTTGTGCGATTCTCTCGTGGCCTTCAAAGGATCCTCCACCAATTTCTCTTAAATCAAATTTAGAATTCTTAAGCATCTATATAAATCCAGTTATCTCAGAAAATCAAATCATTCTAAAAAGCCAAAAAAACATATAGATATTTTTTAAATAAAATTTAAAAAGAAATAAAACACTCAAATTCTTTTTCCATCTGAAAATAAAAATGGCAAGGTTTCCATTAGGAATATGTCTAATGTTTATGATAGCAACAAGTACCATATATGAAGCGCAAGGACATTTCTTATTAGACCATTACTTAAAGAAAATTCCTAAAATGTCCAACGAGTGCGAGCCTTTCGCTTTCAAGGGTATACTTAGTTTTGTTGACAACCTTGAGAGTTTGTGTCCCCTGAAGGGGGACTACAAGGAGTTCTTCACTAAGCTGAAGGCTTTCATGGCTTTCATAAACTCAGCATCAGGGTCGTCTTCAGAGTTCCATGCTCAGCTGAAAACACAATCTGAGGAGCTCTTTAAGGCTATCTCTAAAATGGGTGGCAAAGCAGGATCATCGGTAAGTGTTTTATGTTTTGTTATTCACAAGTGTGAACTCATTTGAGTTCATTGGAACATGCTTATTGTAGTTTCTTTTGGGGCTTTGTGGTAGGCGCATACAAGCCAATTGATTGAAAGTTTGATGTCGATGGGGAAAACTTTGGCTGAGTTCAAGAGCAGCGGTTCACAAACATTGACAAGTGAACAAAGGACGAAGCTGGTCTCATCTATGTCGAAATGGGCACAAGTGATTGGTCAGTTTGTGAAAACAGTAGGTGAGAAGAGTGGTGACGCTAATATTGATCTCTCAACCCTTGGCTTTGGAGGTTTGAACCTTGGAGGTGGAAGCTTGGGCAGAAGTACTTCAACCATGGGAGCTGGAAGCACTGGTGGTAGTGGGAGTCCAGGCGCCGACACCGGTTCCCCTTCAGCTGAAACTGGTAGTCCTGCCTCTGGTGATAGCCCAGCAGGTGAGAGTGAAAGTCCAAGTGAGAGTGGAAGTCCTGCCTCTGGTGATAGCCCAGCAGGTAACAGTGGTTCTCCCTCTAGTGAAACTCCTGCTGAAGGTGGAAGCAGTAGCCCAAGTGGAAGCCCAAGTGGTAGCTCATCAGGATCAAGCTCTGTGGAAGGTGAAAGCTCTGCTGAAGCCGGAAGTACAGCTGGTGCCAGTAGTGGAACTGGTGATGGTGAAACTCCTGGTGCTGCTGGCCCGAGTGGAAGTCCAACTGGTGATAGTTCAACTGAATCAGAAGAAAGTTCCAAGGGTGCTAGTGGTGGAAGCTCTACTGAGACCCAAAGTGAAACTGGTGCGGAAAGTGAAACCGCTGGTAGTGGAACATCTGCCGGGGGCCCGAGTGGAAGTCCAACCGAAAGCTCAGGTTCTGGTTCCACAGAGAGTGAAAGTGCTAGTGGTGAAACCTCTGGTGAAGCTGGTGCTGGTGGTGAAACCTCTAGCGAAGCTGGAGCTAGTGGTGAAACCTCTGGTGAAGCTGGTGCTGGTGGTGGTGGTGAAACCTCTGGTGAAGCTGGTGCTGGTGCTGGTGGTCCTAGTGGTGAAACCTCTGGTGAAGCTGGTGCTGGTGGTCCTAGTGGTGAAACCCCTGGTGCAGATGGTCCTAGCGGTAGTGATGGTGGTGAAACCTCTGGAGCTGGTGCTGGTGCTGGTGCTGGTGCTGGTGGTCCAAGTGGAAGTACATCAGATACGTCGGCAGGAGGAGAAAGTACTACGAGTGGGGGAAGCACTTCAGGGGGTGCGGGTGAAAGTTCAACTCAGACTTCTGCCGAAGGAGAAAGTTCAATGAATAGTGGAGGTTCCTTCTCGGACACTACAGGTGGTAGCGCCATGGAAGGTCCAGCCAGTAGCCCATCTGGTTCAGCTTCAGGTGGTAGTGAGACCTCCTCCTTCAGTGGAAGCTCATCTTACGAAGCTGGAGGATCACCAGCAGCCGGTGGCCCGAGTGGAAGTACAACTGATGCCTCCGCAGCAGGAATGAAAGGAAGCATGACAACGCAAGGCTTTTCTAGCTACCAAAAGTCACACACACAATCTTCAGGACAGAGCAGCTTCAAGCATTCTTCTTCAGAGGAAAAGAAGACCGGCTCGTCTTAATTAAACTCTCCCTCGGTTTGGGACCAAATAGGTCAAACACAATATTAATACTATAATTTTCAATAAAGCAACGGCCCTGCGTAATTACAGCAGCGAGCTGTTAGAGTGTTTTTTGCTAAATACTAGAGAATTACTGACATGCATTAGCTTACTGCATGCATAATTTTGATCCTTTTTTATTCCGTTGTAATATATGAATATAAAAGAATTGTGAGTATGTATACTTGATACATTAAATAGTGAGAAAGTAATAATAATAAAATAGGTAATAATTCGTTTCTTATCCAGAATGAAATACTTTATAAAATATTTGTTATAAATAAACTCAAATAGGGAAGCGCCCGCTTATCCTCGTGGAGGCTAAGGTAAGGTTCGTGCTACATTCTCATAAGTTCTCTGTGTTTTGAACTTTAAAGAAGCTTTAGACGACGATTGATAAAATCCCTTTGTTCTCCTTATTTCTTTCGAATCTCTTCCAACGACCTTTTTCCTTCTGTCTCATATGTTTCTTTAGGCTGCAAAATCCTTTTGTTCTAACGTATGTTGGAGCAACGCTGCGTAATATACATGACAACTTCAGCTCAGGAAACAAAGGTGCTGCATCTTCTGAAAAAGTTAATATCAATGTCTTCCAAGTATATTTATGTATATCCATTGCTTCTAAAAAGCATTGTTTAGGGTGCTTTTTTGGCTGCCGTAAACTCTAACGTGTTAGATTTCTTTGTTACTTTGTTTGTAAATCTGCTCCAAAAATGGTAAGTATTGGTGTGGAATAATTTGACTATTCCAATGAGTTCTGGTGCATGGTAACAATTTTATAAATAGTTTTAGATGTAATGAATGATCTACTGGTTTCTACACGTGAGTTTGAGTTGCACACTTCTTAAACAAAAAAAATAATTTCTTTAAATAGAACCAGTTTGGATGCAGTATAGATAGCCTGATTTGTAAATGGTATATTTCCTAAACCATTAATCCTTTTGGTATGAAATCAATTCGCCCCGTGCTCTGGTTGAATTGAAAGTATATAACAAGTGGTTTCATGGTTAAACTTCTCATGGTTGCAAAGATATCATTCTTTGAATGCACATATGTCGCTACTAGCTCTAACGATGACGATTTATTTGAAGATGAATTCCGGCGATGAAGGAGCTCACCATGTTTTCGAGCATTTCACTCCCTCCATATAGTGTGAATTGCATTTTGGAAGACATAGCGAACAAGAAAGAGTTTCACTCGGTCTACCTTTACAATGGCTGACCAATATACAGAAAAATGGTTTTCATAGAGGTTTTTTCCGCACTGTAAAAGTGTAAGTGCATGAGAAAAAAAGATGCCTCGTATTTCCGAGTGTTGATTGCAGAGTTCACATGTTGTAAAGTTTATCAAACCAGGGTTCGGTTTACGCGGTTCGGGATGAAATAATACTAAACTTTGAGAAACCCGGTTGGACCTGGGCCAAACCGAACGATCCAACCCAAACTCTCATGTGTCCTGAAGAGAAAGCGAAGTAAAAGATCGGAACAGACAAGAGCTTATGGCTTTGCCTTTGGTCTCCTCTGTTTCTTACATCCAATCTCCATCCCAACTCCACTGTTTCTCTCTAAGAAAAGGTTAGTCTTTTCTCTTCAATGGTTCTTTCTCAGGATCGAAAATTAAACCTAAGTTTATGGATTGAGCTTATTGCCGAACAGCTTCAGATGCCAATTCTTGCCCCTTGGAAATTTAGTTTAGTTTCATCTGGGTTTTGTAGATAATATAGAAAGATTGAGTCTTTTTAATGTAATGATCTGAAAGCTTTCAACTTTCTTCATTGTGACTTACGAGCTATGTTGATGATACAGAAAGATTGGGACTTTGTAGATTACTATCGTGGAGCTCTCATCATCAGGAGAAGAATCATAGTTCGATTAGACTTAGCAAAAGAACAACGTTTACTCATAGATTTACTGTGAAAATGTCTGCATCCACTTTGCCTATGAATCTTCACGGATCAAAGAAGGTTTGGATATGGACTGAGTGCAAAGAAGTGATGACGACTGCAGTGGAACGAGGGTGGAACACGTTTGTCTTCTCATCAGATAATCTACAAATTTCTGATGACTGGTCATGTACATTGCAGAATCATTAACAAACTTAGAAAGCTCCCTTTTGAGGTTTTACTCGGTTTTGATTCGATGTTCTGAGTTTTTTTGCAGCTGTTGCTTTGGTGGATGCATTGTTTATTGATGAGAGGCAAGTTACTGATGGCTCTGGGAAAGTTGTAGCTGCTGTCTTTGAGGTTTCAACACCTGAGGAGCTGCAGAGGCTTAAGATTGAGAATGAGCAGACGGAGAATATTGTTCTTGGTTTTTTAGACTGGAAGGTAACTTTCTCATCTTGAACACACACACACACACACAATGTTGTATCTTTTGGATAACACTGAGTGTTTTGTTTTGCAGTCAATCCCAGCAGAAAATCTAGTGGCGGCTCTCCAAGGAAGTGAGAAGACAGTGTTTGCCATTTCAACTACTCCCTCTGAAGCAAAACTATACCTTGAGGTAGCTTCTAGTTTCTGATCTTGACTGACATTTTGTTTTCCGTTTGAGTTTATCAAAGGTTTTTATGTTTGGCTTTAGGCTTTAGAACACGGTCTCGGTGGAATCATTCTGAAAACAGAAGATGTCAAAGCTGTTCTTGACCTAAAGGTTATAGTCATCTCATTAATCATAGCGCACCTTCTTTATTTTGTTATAAGCATGGCTTCTTATAGTTTCTGCTTCTGTTAGGAATACTTTGACAAAAGGAGCGAAGAAAGTGATACATTAAGCTTGACGGAAGCTACTATAACTCGGATTCAAATGGTCGGTATGGGAGACCGAGTCTGTGTTGATCTTTGCAGCCTCATGAGACCCGGTGAAGGTCTTCTTGTATGTTTACCTGTATACACTCTTTCTCCAACATTATGAATCATCAACGTTACTAACCTTAATAGCATTTATCTATGAATCTGTCTTCTTCCTTTTTTAAAACAAGGTTGGATCCTTTGCAAGAGGACTCTACCTGGTTCACTCAGAATGCTTGGAGTCTAATTACATTGCAAGCAGACCATTTAGAGTTAACGCTGTGAGTTTTGTCTCCTTCATCTAATAAGTTGAAGATATTATTCACTCAAAATCTTGAATTACAGGGACCAGTTCATGCTTATGTCGCTGTTCCAGGAGGAAAGACGTGTTACCTCTCTGAGTTAAGGACAGGAAGAGAGGTAATAGTTGTTGATCAGAAAGGAAATCAGCGGACAGCAGTTGTCGGGAGAGTTAAAATAGAGAAGCGCCCGCTTATTCTCGTGGAGGCTAAGGTAAGGCTCGTGCTACATGCTTATATAATTCTCTGAGCTTTGAACTTTAAGAAGCTTCATCTCTTGCAGCTTAGTGGAGAGGAGGATGAAACGTGTTTTAGTACCATCCTACAGAACGCGGAAACTGTTGCATTAGTCACTCCTCATCAAGGTTCTTGTCTTGAGATCTTCATTGCAGTTTTACATCAAATGGTTTTGTGATGAATGTGTTTTACTTCCTTGCAGTAAACTCATATGGGAAGACTGCTGTTCCTGTGACCTCGCTGAAACTTGGGGATCAAGTTTTGATTAGGTTACAGGGTGGTGCACGCCACACAGGTATAGAGATTCAAGAATTCATTGTGGAGAACTGATTCAAATGACTTTTGGATAACACTTAGACATCAAATAAAATCATTCTGTGTATTCATAGTGTTTTGAAACGCCACAAATTAAATTACAAAAAAAGACTACTCCTAAGAGATAAATTTGATTGAGACAAAACACATGTTTTAGAGATTTTATTAATGATGTGAATAAATAATTTACAGTTCTAGATGTGCATAAGTTTTAAAAAAGAATCTAAAGAATATCATACCAAGATTTAAGTCATTAATAGAAATAACACATAAATATAGTTTGAAATATGCATTTGCTTTTGTATATGTGTTTGCATATATATAACAAAGCAAATATATTATGGTGAATGCAAACAAAAATGATCTATTTACAGTAGCTAGACCAGTGATTGTTTAAACTAACCACCATGATTCTCTCTTTTGTGTGTTGTGTTGGTTTCTTCTGTTCTTGTAACCTTCCTTAACCTATTATTAGGATTTGTTAAAAATGTATACATACCCTTCAAAATCCTCAATCAAAACTCGCACTTCCTTCATATTTTCTCGTATTAGTTTTATTTTTTTCATTTTTTTAAACCTTGCCATAAAAAAAACAACCATGGTAAGGATCTCTCTGTTGTTATTTATAGCCGTGGTTCTAACCATTGGCTCCGTCTCAGCTCACCCACCTAAGGACACCAAAAAGAACTTATGTCCACCTACTTTGTCCGAACTCCAAACTTTCCCCTCCATCGAAATTTCTAAACTCATCGAGAAAAAGCTCAAAACCTCACCAAACACACCTCAGTTCAACACTCTCTTCGCCATCTGCAAAGCCTACAGCGACCACCTCGCTGTCTTCAAGGTTACATCCGTGAAGAATGTGTTTGGCGCGGTGCGTGCCAAACACGCTATGATGAACAAGGCGATGCTTGCGGCTCAAGCAGCTGTAGGTGTTGAAGGTGATGAGCTTGGGGAGAGCTACACGGCGATGGCTAGTGGGTTTGTTGAGCTTGAGGAGATGATTGCTGAGATCTCGGCTAGTTATAAGTTCGAAGCTAATGCTGAGATAAGCAAGGGTGATAGGGTGAAGATTGAGAAGTGTTTGGTTAAGTTGAAGGGTTCTATTAATGTTTTCGTGGAGGTGATCTCTAAGTGCAGCGCAAAGTTCTCTGCCGGGAAGCAGATGGGGAACGGCGGTGGTTTTCTTGGAGGTTTTTTCAAGAAGGGTGTTCAGTTTGGTGGTAACTTGATTGGAGCTGGATTTGGAGGTCATGCCGGAGGCAAGGTTGGAGGTAAAGCCAGGGGTAAGGTCGGAGGTCATGTCGGAGCTGGACTCGGAGCTAAAGCCGGAGCCAAGGTGGGAGGTCATGCAGGAGCCAAGGTCGGAGCTGGAACCGAAGTTAGTGTCGGTGGAAAAGCCGGAGGATTCTTGGGGGGATCGGTGAGGTTCGGAGGAGAAGTTCAGTATGATGCGGCGGGTAAGGCACATGTGAGCGGAGGAAGCAAGTTCAGGCCATTGAGCTACCCTCACAACAAACACTTAGACTGATGAGTGAGGCGCAAGTTAACAACAACAGATGCAGGAGGGAGCCATGAGTTCATTTAAAATACTTTTTTTTACTAAATATGGAGGGAAACGCTATGCGATATTTATCTCTATTTGTAAATTGTAACCATTAAAAAATATCGATATTTCTTATTCGATTAATATAATATCGCATGTTTTCTCTATTACTACGTTCGTCACGTTGGGATTTACGCAAAACAAATCCGTACCACATTGCTGATGTTCGACGGTTTACCTAAAGAACTCAGAGACACAATTCAAACAAACAATACAAACAAGCCGACATCGTTGTAGGTAGCATGTGTCATGCGTGCATCATAAGATCACATAACATGAGTGAAACAGGAAAAGGAATCACGATGCGTAAGGCTACGTTGTTGGAAGCTATGTGTAGAGCTCGTTCATTGTCGATAAGATTTTAGATGCTTCTTGTCCATTCAGAAACTTAGGTATTACATCAACATGTGAACTTTGATTGGAAATAACTATAAACGATTCTTTCTCAAAAAAAAAAAAACAGAATAATACTCGATTGTGTTATGATTTGAAGTTTGATTTAATAAGTTGTGTGATTTGCTGATAAGTATAGTTGGTATAGCTTAGTCCTAAAAGCAAAAAAACTCATGGATTTGTGAACTTCAGCCAGCCAAGGATCGATGTTAAATATCATTACTAAAGAACTTGTAGGATTCACTACATTTAGAAAAACACACACCAACTAAAGATGAAGCAGAGCGGACAAAAGGTAACATGTAAAATCTCGGATGCTTGCGATTCTTAAGGGGTATCAGAGTTTAGTTACTGCCGGAGTCGTTTTCTGAGTCTACAAGCATTGGCTGAGGGTTCTTGTAATCACTAATCTCGTCCTCGTATCGCTTCTTGTCAACTTGTGCCTTAGCTACATACGGCTCTTTTTCCTCCGCTATGGTCACATGAGAACACACACACACGATAAAGATCACATGCTATGCTAAGACCAAGGAATGTAGCTTTTAAGAGCACTTTACCAGACATCTGACTCCACTTCTCTCCAAGCACCTTCGCCACCTCTCCAAATCCTATTCCTGGGTGAGTCTTCTTTACGTTCTGTTCAGTTCACCAATATAAAATGATTTATCTACAGCTCAGGAGAACGCCTGTCTGTGGGAGAAACAAGAATATTAAAATGTAAAACAAAGGAGAGAAGAGCTCACATCTCTTTCCATTTGGGAGAAGTACATGAAACCAGACATTGCCTTCTTTGGTGCATTAGGATCCTTCTTCTTTTTCACCTTCCTCTTCTTGCTACTGCCTCCTTCTTCTGTTGCTACTGCTTTCTTCTTTGGGGGCAAGCTTTTCGTCTCTTTCTTTGGTTCCTTCTTGATAGATTTCTGAAAAAAAGAATCCATGAAGATGAGATATGTCAAGCATATGATTTCGCTGGTGAAAGAGTTCTACCTCTTTCTCTCCTCCGCTACCCTCACTAGCATCAGAGTCGTCCTCGCCAGAATCATCAGTTGGTGAACCACCGTCATCATCCTCATTCCCAACAAAGTCTTCGTCCTTCACAAATTAAAGTATTCATTTGTCAAAAAACATGATCATCAGAACATTCAAGTAATTCGGTCAGACAGAAACCACTTGCCTCCTCGTCACTCTCATCAGCAGCTTGGTTTCTGATACGCTCAAGATGAGGGTCAACAGCATCATCATCATCCTGAAGAACAGCAGCAACACCGTCTGTGGTACCCGCACCTCCAAGGTTCGTAATCTTCAAACCCTTAGAGCTGCAGTAAAGGAAGATAAAGTTTATTCACAACAATTCAATCCACTCACTGTAGCTTCAAAACAGTTGATACTGAAATACCCGTTCTAACCTTATGAAGGAGTAGAGATTATTATACTCATTCCTCTGAATATTCCGAAACAGATGTTCATGATCAGTTTTCAGTCTTATGGAAAGATCGAAGTAATGCATGTTAGCACCACCAGCAGCATGCCTTTCAAACTCCACATGGTCAATCTAAAAATGAAAAGCAAACGGTTGAACAAACCAACTCTATCTCACAGCCTAATCATAAATAATCATTAAATACCTCATCATGAAGTATAAGCGTTGGAGGTTTAGGTAAAAAGAAAAAGCCCTTTCTCAAGTGGATAAAGAACACCATCTTCTGCCTTAAGAGATGATTTCACTGCAAACCCATCTAGGGAACTGCGGAACTTCCCTGGTTTAGTGATCTTTGCACCAGACAGACAACGCAACACTGTGGTGAACACTTCATGAATGAGACCCTGAAATCATTCGCAATCAGTGTATGTAGAAATTATGTTCTATTAATCAATGATAACATAAGCGCAGTCAAGAAAGAGACCTTGTATGATCGCTCCAACTTGTCCTTGAACTTTGTATTCATAAGATCATCACTAATTGACAGTTCGCTTTCGACGACAGAGTCAGTCTCAAACTAGAAAAGGTGGGGAAAACAGATGTAAGCAAAAAACTTAAAATTAAGAAAATAGACATGAAAGGAAAACAACACTAATACTTACCTGCATCACGATATGGGGATACATTGTCTGACCTTTCCGGATTGGTGGATCTAGAGAGATAACAACAAATGTATGTGGCTGGTTTGACTGCTCATGCCGGAACAGATAACAAGAGTTTCATTAATAAGCATAAGATTCAGTGACCATAATATGATAATCCCTCTGATCTGATGACTGCTAACATAGATAAAATTCCCCAAGATATGATTAGTAAAAAATACCTTTGGAAGCAAAAACAAACGGACAACACTACTGTATTGGATTTTGAAGTCATTAGCTTGTCCTAGCAATCGTAAGAAAGAAAGGTGAAGCTCCACACTGTACCGACCCCTGTTAAAAAAAAAACAAATCAAGTAGTCATGAGATGATGTAGCCATACTGATACTCTAATCGTCAAGAAAAGATAAAAGTAAAAATCTTGACCTGGGTGTGAGGATTGCGATCCCATCAAATGTAACGACCGCTTCTTCAACTCCAGCACCAACATCAGCCACAGCCATGATTCTATCATGGAGAACCTGAGACATGCTCTTGCCATCAACAAAAAAAATATTCCAGACACACACAAACATGTATAATTAAAACAAAGGCTTGGCAACTTACTTGAGCAGGCGGGCGACTTTCATCACCAACAAACTGAGTGTTGGAATTAGGAATATGAAAACTTATCTCCGTCAACGAGTCTTTCTGTAAAAACATATAACAGAATCAGGAACAAAGCTAGCACATATTCCTCACACACATATTAGCCCAGAGATGTAATCTCTAATGATGTAATAACCTCATTGGCACCAGCAGTATCATCAACATGAAACTCCAACAAGACATCATTTTTCCCTTGAAGCTGAGTCTGTGAAACATCAGCCAGGGACACTTCAAAAGCTTGCTTCCCACCAACCAAAAAGGTTAGATTGTTCCCTGCACAAAGAAAGGGAGAGACTCAACCAAACTATAAATGGTGATTCTTTCCGACTAAAAAATCATTCTACGACTAGAAAAAACAGTCACTTCTAAGAACAAGAACTCACCATTCAAATCCACCTCGCCCCAATTACGACCACTAACAGATAACTGTTTCTCTTCAGGTATTTTCCCAAAAGCACTTTGGAAAAAGCTGGTCAGACTTGCAACATCCTAATAGACCAAACAAACACATAAGCATGATAATAACTTCACAATTCTATATCGAAGAAGCTATGCGCAAGAACCTGATCACGAAAGCCAATGAACTTATAGTACAAACCATCTTTGGTTTTGACACCGAGCTGGTTTGTCCTTGGAACCTTCATCCAACTGAGGCCAACGATATCAGACTCATCGACTTCCACAGCTTTCCCACCGCCTTGCTTCTTCCATTGAATCCCTCCAGAGTTTATTTTAAGCAGGCCTGGGTTCTACAGTTACCAAAATTGAAAAAAAAACTCAATTAAACAACATTAAACCCTAATAAGCATCACTATAACGTCGATGAAGAATGTTTCAATCCAAATGTAAACATTTTCGCAGCTAGAAGATCCATAAACAAAAAGATACGTTGCTGAATCGAAACCCACGTATTAGTCTCATATCGGAGTAATCGAGCGGCGGCTATGAGAATAGAGAAATTAGGGTTTCGGAGCAACCGGAAAAGTGCGAAATGAAGTGAAAAATCCTCAGAACAAAATCGACGCCGTATATAAGAGTGATGTATATATATAGAGAGAGAAGGGGGAACGTACGGTTCCGCCGCGACCACTGAGAGAGATATTATTGAAGGATTGTCCGTCAGCCATGGCTTCGATGAGCGAAAGAGGAAGAAGAGAGTGTCTTTTATAAGGATACTTTAGGCGGTGGAGTGTGTCTTTCAGGCTTCTTGTAATAAAACTGAAAAAAATCAATTTATGAGGGGTTTAATTACTTAGTTCAAATGACTTGGAACATCTTAAAAATATTATTATTTATTATGGATTCAATTTTACAATAAATTTTAATGATGTCAAACAAAATTATTTTAAAATTAAAAAGACATAAAAACCAAAACAGTTAAAGATTTATTAATATTAATTAAAATAATTTGTAAAACACTAACTAAAATAATTTGAAAATGCTAATTAAAATTGGGCAAATGACTTAGATAGCACAAAAAAGTATGACAAAAATTCCAAAAAAAACTTATAACAAAATAGCTAAATAATTCTTGAGAACATTATTAATTAAAGGTTAAAATAATTATTCTTATCACACTCCCTAATATATGAAATCCTAATCATTAAACTCAATTTAAATATAAAGATTTTTAAAATCTTTAATTAAGGCTATTTTACTAAAAAAATCTTCTGTGATATTTCTGAAACAAAAATTTTTTAGTGTTATCTTTTTCTCTTGTAGACTTTAAAAATCAGCTACAAATAAACTAATAACATTCTCTTAGCTCTCTCAAGTGATTTAGTTAACAAAAAAACCAATTTCAAGTTTATGTCTTAACTATTCAAAAACAAATAGACAACCAGGAAAAAAGAGATCCAACATTTGTTTTTCCTTTGTTCTACATTGCCAAATTGAAACAAGCTCATAGTAGTACACGTTGTATCCAACCCCAAAAACCAAGTTAAATCTTTATCCAATGGAGTGGCCTGGATTCTTCAGAACTGTTTTCTTTTGCTTTTGAAAAGCCTATCTCTTTTAGCGTACACGTAACTCAAAGCCACTAACCCTACTCCAGACACTGAAACAGCTCCCCACGGGAACGGAGGATCTTTAAAACAGTTGAGACTCGCTTCCACCTCTTGTGACGCCAAGTACACCACTGAATGCATCGAGTACAAGTCATGAGAAGCTGATCTCAGGTAGAACAAAGCCATCTCGAAGTCATTATGCGACAAAGCAGAAACGGACTTCTCCATCTTATACTTCAAAAGATTCCACCTCTGCATGAACTCAGCATGCCTGTTCTGTTTCACAAGGATCACCTCTCCTCCATAAGCAACCGCGGAATCAATAACATCAATCGCGCTAGAGATAGTTGTGTTCAACGACGTAAGAATAACGTTTCTCTTAGCAGCGTCTTTCTGAACAAACGATAGAGACGAGATATCAGAGAATGGTCCAAACGGTGTCTGCCCCACGCTCCATGTGTAGTCCACTAGCGTCGAGTTATGCCTCGGGCTCCACGTCAAATGAGTCGAAGACACACCCCACATGCTCTGTAGAATCGAACCAACTAAAGGTCTTTCAAGGTCTCTTGTATGAACAAACACATGACGCCCATTACAAGTATAATCACTCACTGATTGAGTCCCTCTAGTTCTAACAGCAATCACCATGTCTTTAAACGCAACAGACTGATGATACCTATCAAGCAACAACGGCGTGTTGATATCCAAATCAAACACATAAACAGGTAACACCCTAGAAAACCCTTCTTCCTCATTATCCCCGCGACTCTTCTCAACTCATCTCCAGACTCAGTCAACGTCCGATGCATATGCTTAGAATCCAAATACTCACTCACAATCAAAGTATAGTTATCAAACAAGAACCTAGACGTGTACGAGTTCATCCCTCTAGAGACAGCAAACGAACAAATCGGACACTCTTTATAACTAACACTAAAACTCTTGAAACTCAGCTTCTGTTCTCCTAACAACAACCCAGCTTCTTCCTTCAAGAAAGTTCCTTTAACCGCTTCCCAATCCAACCCAACCGGATCCTTATGCTCCGACCCGTAAACATGAATCAACTGAACAACCAAAGACTCCTCGAAGTACACAGGGATCCTCAGAGAAGGAACAAGCAGTACCTGATACGCATTATACACCAACGAAGCCAAATCCGCAAGTAAAGCTTTCTCCGATTTAGGACGGCCATGGAAAGCCGCAAGAGGGTGAAACTCGCCACGTGGCAGTACTCCATCGCCGGATAAGGCGGGACCGTAATCGACAGGTCCAGCGGAGAGATCGATCCAGAGGTAACGCTCCTTCCCAGTCCAGATACTCCCCAGGCACTTGGTGAACCCCGCGGAGGAGTCTCCGTGTGAGTAGCTATACGCGTAGGGCTTTGACTGTGGACCGAGGGATAGCAAGTAGATGTAGACTCCTCCGTCTCCGTGCTTCTCCTTCTCGTACTCTTCCCTCACGATCTCGTCGATCGTTGCGTAAGGGACGGAGAGGAGGTTAGATCGGAGGGACGAGGTTGTGGTGGAGATTAGGGATTTCAACGCGGCGTCGAGGCGTGTGGAGAGGGAGGAGGGAGAGAGGGAGGCGTCGAGGTGGAGAGAGTGAGAGACGGCGAGGTTGTGATCGGTGGTGGAGGAGTCGGGAGGGGAGATGACGTGGAAGTTGTCGGTGGTGACGGTGGATGAGATGAAGGAGGAGAGAGTGGAGGGGGAGGAGGAAGGGAAGGAGTCGCCGACGAAGCGGACGTGGAGGGAGACGGGGAGTGAGAGGGAGAGGAGGGGTTGGGAGAGGGAGGTGAAGTGGGGAGAGGGGGAGGAGGAGAGAGAGCGTTTGAGGGATGAGGAGAGGGAGGAGAAGGAGTCGTTGGTGGCTTTGGGGTCGAGGCGGAATTGGTTGGTTAGGAAGGTGTCTAGTCCTGGGATCGGAAGAGTGGTGGAGGTGGTGAGTAGGAGGAGTGAGAGGAGGGTGAAGATTGCGGCGGATCCGCCATTGATGCGGTGGTGCATCATGCGAGGAAGTGAGAAGACTCCGATCTGATCTCTTCCGAAGGCTAATTGTCAAATTGGATTTGGGCGTGCATTTAGGGGTTTCACTCTCAAAATTGCCGTATGCTTATGTGTCACTAATTTTGTTAGTGAAAATGTAATTACAATATTTATGTAATTTAGTTAATTAAATTAATTTTCCGACTTTAAAACTTATATTAAAATTATGTATTATTAGTTATATAATTATATTCAAATGTATTCAGTAATATGTATTTACTATTCATTTTGATCATGCAATTTATGTGTTACATATACAAATCTCAAATTCAAGCTAAAACTTAAATACTAAATATTGTGTTAAATTTGAAAAGCAGTACATTAGTTAGATTTAAAAATTTAATTAATTAAAATAAATATACAATTAACACCAAATTTTAACCACAGTACTCAAACTTCTTACTTGATAATCATTCAGTAACGTAAATAAAGATTTCCAAACATCTATTTATTAATAAAATGTTATAAACACGCATGAAAAATAAATAGTTTGATATTATTACAGGAGTTTTATTGGTAATAGAGAGAACCAAGCAAAATATTGGCCAAAACAAACAAACAAATTGGAGAGATTCTGATTTGTGTAGACAGTAAATGTAAAAACTGCAGATTGCACAGCAGATTTCTCTGGCAAATTGGAGCAATGAAGAAAACCAACAACAACCAAACAAGGTTCTTTCTTCTTATTCTCCTATCTTAAAACACATTTACACATTTTAATGTGCTCTTTTCTCACTTTTTACCGCTCAGAACATGTAGACAACACTGTCGTGGATCCTTGATTTCTGGTTCTGTGCAACACACTCGGATATCCACATCAGGTTCCTAATCTCCTGCTCCCTCAACCTCATATACGCAAAGAAAACTGCGTAATGGAACTGCAAAATTCAGGTTTAAATAGCCATAGTTAGTATTTATATTATACAAACTGACACCCAATTAACACAAAGACGTTTCTGACTCTACCGGTCTAATGTATATGGAAACAAACCTGCTGCTCAAAGGCTAAGCAAAGCCTTCTCACTTCTTCTTCATAAAACGCCTTGTCAAGCATCTGGCTCTCTCCATAAGACATCTTGGAGAATATAGCTTGGTAAGGAGGGTACTTCTCCATAACACCACGAACCTAACAGCGGAACATTGTTTTCGCTTAGCCAATATTTGTAAACTTGATATATTTATAGTCGGATTTACCTGATCTATGTCTTCGCAGATAGCAAGCTCCTCGTGACCATATGGATAGCTGCGAAAGCAAAAAATAAAATAAAACCATGGTGAGAAACACTAGTCAGAGTTTATGCAACCACTGAATGGAATTTATTGTTTGGCTCTACAATGCTTACAGGAGACCAAAGTTGGAGTACAGTTTCTTCCTGTCTTCTCTTGTAAGTTCAGTGCCAATGCTGCATAGAAAGGAGAGTCAGTTTCAGTGCCTTAATAAACAAACCAACCGAACCCAACGACGGTAACATCTCTTGTAGTTTGATGAACAGAGATATACAGCAGTAATTACTTACCTATTGATGGTGATGTTCACAGCTCTTCTGTCAGCTTCGAAGGCCAGAAGGTCAGACATAATCTCTGCTGTTGCCCCTCCAAGTTTCTATACCAGATCAACAGCGAAAACGGGTTATAGCAGTATGGGTAGATTATGAAATTTTGTAAAAAAAGGATTTAGGAGTCGACTAGCACCTGACAGAACTTGTAAAAATCCTCAAGGTATGCTTTGTAGAGGGTGTTCCTCATAATCTCTATGTTCATGTCATCCAAATCCTGAAAATGATATGAACGTGCATCAGAATTCATAATTTACCATTGTATCCGCCAACTAGAAAACAATGGCACAAGGTCAAAAGAGAAAATAACAACACCAAATGTTTAAGCTATGTACCTCTGATGTCAAGCATTCAGAAAAATATGGAGCCAGAGGAGTATCAACAAGCACCAACCTATACAGCTCCCTCATGTTCTGAGCAACTGCCAGTGTGGCAATGCTGGAAAAGAGAAATCATGAGCAAAAACATAACAAGGAATGAAAAACATCTAAAGCATCAATGCGGGTACCTGTCAAACATGCCTAAAGGGTGACATTTCTCGATCAACTCTTGAACATCTCTCTCGTGCAAAGTTCCAGTAACAATCAGCACGACATTGTCAATCATGTGGCCGTATCTGCAATATGATATTAAGAGAACAAATCCAATATCTCAAATGCTAGCGTAGTTTAGTTACACGGACACAAAACTAAATCCATGTAAAACAGACAAGGAAAGTTAACAAATCAATAAAGTGTTTCAAAAAAAAAAAAGCTACAACAAAATGATCAAAATATTTACTCTCAACATTCTGCAACAAAACCATTTCACTGCATTCTCTCTAAAAAGGAGCTTCAATGGTTCATGAAAGTACCAAACCTTACACACTATGATGTACATCGAGAGGATTTTAGCAAAGCTAAATATTATGGAAACAGAAAAGGCCAATAGCAACACTGAAGCACCCATCTTCTGTTGATCTATAATTACCTGATGTACTCTAAGAAGGTGGACATAGGCTCAGTAGCTTGGCAAATCATATGCTTGTAATCATCCACAAGCTTGAGTGTACACTTCTCCACGATTGTGGTCGTATGCAGAGGTGACGGTTCTGCAGCCAAAGGATAATAATAATCAGAGATTCAGATACTATAAGAATCAACAATTGTACTGAGACTGTCTCCTCTAAACATCAGCTTCGAGATCCATACATTAAAACCCAGAACCCAGATACAACGAAAACAAAATCCAAAAGTCAACCAAATCAAATTCATTAAAACGCACCGTTCTGGAGGTAAGAGCCGTATTTGGTGGCGGAGAGGTGCATTTTGATGTCGTCTAGGTTTTCACATTGGCATAGATTGTTGTAATCGGCCGTGGTGAGAAGCCCGGCACGGTGTCCCCTCACGATCGCCTCCAAGTATCCGCCGTGGATGTTGAACGTAAGCGCCTCGAATCCGTACATCCTTCCCTTCCGGAGATATTTCAGATCTCTGTGATTGACGGGAGAGATCTGGATAAAAATATCCAAGCAGAGAAACAGAGAGATCGACGCGAAGAAGATAGAGACACCTTTGAAAAAATTGATTGATTTGTTTACACGTTCGAAATTACGATACTATCCTTATACCGGTCTGCTAAATCAAAGACGCAAACGCGCGCAATTACTAAACCGACGTACGTACCGCGAAATTTGGTTTGGTTGATCGGTTTATTACTATTTTATTTTTTTTAGGTAATAAATATTTAATAGGACAATTTTTTTAGATAGTTTTTTTGTTATTTTTTGTCATCAAAATATAAAAATGATCCAAATATTTTTTTTTTGTTTTTAATTTTTTTGATATTTATTTATTATTTTTAAAAAATGACTTAATGTGTCTTCCAGCGAACATTACATTTGATGTATCTATTCCTGGCTTTGATCCTCCAAATTTTCCCTGGAAAACCTTACTGAAAGGTTTGTTCATTGTTTTTTTTTCTTGTCTGATTGGCTATGATATGTTTAGTGTTTCTATCATTGTTTTCGTTCTTGTCTGATTCGGTATGATATGTTTAGTGTTTCTAAACTAGGTTAGTTTTTGTTCTTGCCTCATGGTTATGATATGTTTAGTGTTTCTAAACTATGTTAGTGTTTTGTTTTTGTTCTAAACTATGTTTTGTTTCTTTTCAGATGCAAAGATGATGGATTCTGCAGGGAAGACAATTGAGGAAGAGTTCACAGGTGAACATGGCCCTATTATTTGCACATCATGCAACATTCAGTCTGAAGGTGGCACTCGCATTGAAGATTTAACCACTCATCTCATGAGTGAGACACATGAATTGGAAATGTTTGGGAGAAAAAACACCTTTGAGAGCATTATTAAATTCAACTTGAAATTGTTGTACAAACTAGGTGTTTTTCTGCACCATGTGCATGGTAATTTTTTAAATTTAAATTATATATTTAAAATAAAATTAGGTTAATATTTTAAATTTTGTTATTTTATATCAATACTTTAATATAAATTTTCATTTAGTTAAATATAAAATAAAAAATTAATTAATTTAAATTATATTTAAGAATATATATTTAAAATAGATTTTCATTTATTCTTTGGATTAAGATATACTAAATCAATTTGTATATAATTAGAAAATGATATAAAGTTGTAAAATTATTATAAGATAAAATATAAAACTAAATAATTTTTTTAGAACTCGTAAATATAAAAAAAACAAATAATATTAATAAATTTAAAAAAAAAAGATTTTATAAAATTTTGAAATCTTGTTTTTAATAAACATTATAAAATTATAAAAATAGACAAAATAATATTTCAAAGTTTGTAAGCATTATTATATTATTAAATATTATATAAATATAATTATTCTAATAATGATATATCAATTATTACCATATTCTTAAAGTTTATTTAATGATGAATAATAAGTTATTGTCATATTTTAAAAAGTTTACCAAAAATAAAATCGACATTAAATGTCATTGTTCATGTCATATTTAAACTTAAGCTATGTCATCTTTTGACTATGCTATATCATCATTTTTCAGTGAAAGTGAATGTGATGATGACACATGTCGAAATCACTTCATAAATAATGTTCAGGGGATGGGCTGATTTATGTCATATAAGTGGTCAAAGCTTTATTCCCTTTATGGTGGATCACCCAGAGTTGAATACGAGAGTAATACTAACGGCACCTGCATTAATGAACCCCAAGGGGGTTCACACACAAAAAGAGGGAAAAAATATTAAAAAAATACAAAAGTCATGAACCGGGATCACATCGACTCACTCCACTGAACCGGTTCATCACTGTTTTCATGGGTCCCACGCCACGTGACGGCCCACGATTGGTTCAATAATTTATTATCTTTTTTTAGGAAAAATAACGAAAAAAAGAATAAAAAATATTAAACATGAATCCCAAAGGGGGTTCATTAATGCAGGTGCTCAAGAAGAAGAAGACTAATACTAAGAAGCAAAAGATGATGAAGACTACAATGAACACTGATGGTTTTTATGAAGACTAAGACGAAGACAAGAGATCTATGGTGATGATTAATTAATATGAATGACTAGCAATAACAAGGCTATGCCTTCCGAAACCTTTTTCCTTTAATCATGTGTTTTTGCACGCTTTATAACATGTAGAAAAAACTGAAATTCAAAAGCTTTTTATTACGTTTAGCCTGAGATTTATGATAAAGCCAAGTTAAAAAGACAAATGAGTGTGTCCTTCTCGGAAAGTTTAATCTTTTGTTACTGGAATGGAGCTGGAGTGCCTTGGTTTCTGTTGACAATAGCCATTGCAAGATACCTCGTGCCCATTCCAATAGGTGTCTGTTCATCAGGTCCTTCCCAGAAAGGTGCTTCACCATCTCCAACAAGCCTCCAGTATCCTGACCTCAAGGACTCAGCTTGCTCATCGTCGCAGTTCTGCAGCAGCGCATCAACTCTGAAGTTTATTCCAAGCGAACCCAAGAACTGAGACTGAGTCATAGGTCCATGTACTGTCACATTTTCTGCACAACACACACACACACACACACACACACACACACACGTTTTCATTTGGTTTTAAGTAAGTTTACAACTCCTTCATATTACAATGATGAGTAGTGAGTATATGAACGAACCAGAAGCTTCCTCAGCTGAGTGTTTTATTGAAGGAAAATCAACATAAGCACTTAGATCTGCAGACCCTGGATCATCCAGTATGTTGACAAACTTGTGTTCTCTAATAGCCTTAAGACATGTCATATCCATAGATTCAGACACAAAAGATTTTATAAGCATTGGTCAGAGCATTGTTTTAGGACACAAACCTGAAGACTGTCTGAAATGATTCCATCCATCCCGTAATCGATTATAAGTGCTCCACCTCCATCAGAGCCTATTCTCTTGGCTATTTCTTGAGTCAAATCCATTGATTTGGGGCTGATCTCGACATGCTCGAGCTTCTCCCTTTCCTCAGGTGTAGCCCACGTGCAACGTTTCACCAGATATAAGGCTGCAGGTGTAGGCTGCGGGGACAGAACAAAGCGGAACCTAAAAACCAACAACACATCGATGAGCTCTGGAGTTTTCTTTGCAGATACCACTAATGAAATTTACTTACTGTGAATCTTCTCCCACATCAACCATTTTCTCACACCAGCCTCGGGGAGTTTTCTGCAGAGATCGAGTCCATATAAGATATACATACTAAACAGAAAGGAGAAGACTATATTGCAAGTTACACCCACACTAACCTGAAACTGATGAACTGGAAGAGCATCATAAAACTCATGAGCTATGATTATTGTTGGTACTGCCAAGGAAGCAAAAACAGAACAAGAGATACCATGAGGAAACGATGCAGAGCATCATAGTTTTCATTGCATATGACATATCTTGCTATATTAAGAAAAGAGCCTCATAAGAGTCTCAAATCCCAAGTAAATGTAACAAAGCATGTGTATACCTCCTGATGGTACCTCTTCAAGAGTAGAATGCCAATGCACAGGTGTCCCAGCTATTGAACTTATAGCTTCCTTCTCCGAACTACTTCCATCAGTGCATTTCAGGTTCTGGTGCTGAATCTTCTGCAACGCAGGACTGCATTCCACCAAGTGTATATGCAATGAATCCGTGAAATTTCTAAACTTTGATGTACCCTAAACATGGAAAATTCCCAACAGAGACACAGCAGTGAGATAGTTTCCGCGGTTTTTGGAAGATACAGCACAAGAGCATAAGAATACATACACGAAGGAGATCAACCATGAGTGTTCCTCTCCCTGGACCTAGCTCAATGAGATTAACCCTCTCTGGCTTACCCATTTGCTCCCAAAGACAAACAGTCCAAACACCAATCATCTAACATCACAACACACCTAGTAAGCAAAAAAATAACAACCTCAAAACACACAACTCCTAAGGAAAAACAAGAAACGTTACCTCGCCAAACATCTGGCTAACTTCAGGAGAAGTAATGAAATCACCTTGAGCTCCAAAGACATCACGGTTCATGTAATAACCTGATCTAGGATTAGTCAACACCTCCTCCATATACTCCGCCACTGAGATTGGCCCACCACGAAACTGTGATGCATTACATTTGATCAAACTTTCATACAAAAGTTTCAACCTTTCTACTAAGAATCGTTCTAAGATACCTTGATGACACTCTTGAGGTGCTTAACGAGCTCGGAGTCCGGTGAGTGTTCATGTGAGTGGTCTAATTTTGCAAACAACAATCAGATTCTCCAAAGCTGTAAAATTTGAATCTCACTATAGAATGTGGAGATGAATTAGTTTACCAGGAGGGTTGAAGAGACCGGAACGATCGACGGAGATGGTTGTTCCAGCGACGGCGGCGGAGCCTGACTCTTCGACATGTTTGCCGGTGCTGCTACTCGCCGAGGAAGGTGGATCCGGCGAAGAGAGTAAAGAGGAAAACGGTGAAAGAGAGGATTTTGAGAAGAAGGGGGTGTTGGAAGAGAGGAGACGGCGAGAGGATGTTTGCGTCAGTAATCTTCTCAACATCTTTTCGCAGTTCAAATATCTCCGGCAGGCCCAAGTGGTTCGTGTCGTGACGACTCGAGAGGGGTAAAGAAGAGAAATAGATTTGTTTTATAAAATGTAAGGGAAATAGAAGTATCAAAGAGTAGGTAGCTCTGATGGTAGAGCGCATTGTTCTTAGTAACGGCTTCAACACATGGACAACTTCACTCATCTTTGGTCTAGCTTTTGAGTCTCGGTTAAGGCACTGAGCAGCCGCTACTTGTGTGGCTTTCTGAGCACCTTTGATAGAGAAGTGACCCTCTAGCGAGGATCTAAAAATCTGTAAAACCTTTGCTTGTCTAAAAGATGAGGTCTCACTCATTCGACCAGGTTTTGCTCACCGTTAGGGCGGCTTTTATCAACACATCTTCGTCCAGTTAGTATCCCGAGTAAAACTACTCCGAAGCTGTATACATCACTCTTCGTTGACAAATGTCCAGATGTTGAAACTGATATTAGCAAGTCTAAAAGCTAAGATAACAAACAAAAGGTGAAGACTGAAGGATATACCTCACTCACCCTTCATTACATATTCAGGTGCTGCATAACCATATGTTCCATGACTCTTCTTGATACATGTGATTTTTTCTCGTCTGGAGCATCTTTAGCAAGTCCAAAGTCAGAGAGCTTTACGCTATATTCCTGAAATTAGAATGTAGAGGATAAGGGGAAGGACTTAAAGGCTAAATAAAGCTCTTAGGACATCAGACATACCGCATCTAGTAGGGTGTTAGATGTTTTGAAATCGCGGTAAATGACTAGCTTTTCATCAGCTTCCTCATGAAGGAAGGCAAGACCTTTAGCTGCACCAAGTGCGATTTTCATTCGGACAGACCAAGGGAGAGGTAAAGTCCCTGAAAACAAAACGAAGAAAAGATAAATGAACAAGAATCATCGAGCAAAATAAGATCATCAGCAGTTAGTGATTGACATACTTCTGAAAAGATGATTCTCCAAACTCCCACGAGGCATAAACTTGTAAACGAGCAGGCTTTGATCTTCTTCCATGCAATAGCCCACCAACTTAACCAGGCTTGGGTGTACAAGGTTCCCAAGAAAGTTAATCTCAGCCTGCTCATGATCTAGCAGAAGTATGATCAACAATGTGTAGCACGAGACCGTAACCATTATATCAAGGTTTGGTCATTAGTCATTACCAGCCACTCCTTGTGACCTTGAAGGCCATCAGGGTTAAGTGTTTTGACTGCTACAGTTAGACCAGTACCTGGCTTGACTGGCGCGGTTCCGTTTTCTTCAATCCATCCTTTAAAAACACAACCAACCCCACCCTCACCAAGAAGATACTCTGGTCTGAAGTTCCTAGTGGCTAATCATGAAAATACGTAAGCTTAGAAGAATACTTCAATTCCCCACTGATTAAAGGTGTTGAGGAACCATTCTCCGGACAACTAACATCTTTAGACGGAGGTGGTTGACCTTCATTTTTCTCAATAACACGCTTAGGTTCTGCTCAAAAAAGGTAAACAACAACACATATCCAAAAAGGAAGTGAGTACTAAAGAATTAAAGTATGGACGAAATCAAGTCCAATACTCAAACAGTAAGACATGTCAGACTGTAGAATACTACTTCACTTAGTGAGGAAGAACCTTGTCATCTATACAGGCTCGGACACGAACTTGATCATGTGTATAGAGGAAGAAAGAGATTACCAATCACTTGAGTGGCATTCAAGGAACTATCAACTTTTGATCTAGAAGAGATACAGGTAAACATGAGCTTGAATCTGAACCAAAACCCAGTTTTCACTCTCATCCTTCTTTTCACTCAACATCTCCCCCTTTTCATCTTTTTTCACACTCACCACAGTCTTGTCCCGTAGCCATCATCTCCTTAACACCTTAATCTTTACTAAGATTACCATAGCCAAACGCAAACACCAATGTATATCAAAAGTTAGAGGAGCCACTAATGTTTTAAAAAGTGGAGATGCGGGGTATCGATCCCCGTACCTCTCGCATGCTAAGCGAGCGCTCTACCATCTGAGCTACATCCCCTTTTTGCTTTCTTATATTGGAAACTTTTTAATAAATTAACCTGTTTTCCTGAACCTATCCTTTGAACATAACAGTTTCTTGACGGCCTTTGATGTAAATGAACCGAACAAAAAAAAATCTGTATAACAAACCCTTTTATGCAAATGCTCATGTGTTTTCAGTTCATGTTCCAAGTAAATCTCGAAAATAGAGGTCAATGAAAAGCTTATGTATAGTTTCCAACAAGAAGAAAGGTTGCACTACAAGTTCGTTATCTATAACTCAATCCAAGGAAACAAAACACAACTCATTTTGTGGTTTCATAAAAAATAAAGACCTCTTGAACTTTGCTAATCCCTCTGGTAAAGCATGAATCCTAATATAACCGAGAGTAAAAGCACGAAAATCGCTGCCATCATCGGGACATTGGATGCATTACCCGTTCTCTTGCTACTACCGTCTTCACGGTTTGTCCTTTCAACATTCCCTTCCAAGCGTAAACTGGAAGCAGAAGATGCAGGGGTTATCATGTCCCACATAGACTCCGCAACCATTAAAGATGTTTCGGTTTCAACTTCTGAGATCTTTAATGCGTCAAGAGAAGAATGTTCCATGGACATTAACTCCATGCAACGTTCTTTTACCACCTAACATTGGAAGAAAAAATAAATGTATAAACATTTGGAAGAAGAGCGTAACTGATACATTGCAAGTTGGTCATCTACCTCCAGTGATTCAGATGGCTGTAGATAATCACAGATGTTTATATCCGACAACCATGGGACAAGAACTCTCCTGGGAAGACGAAGATGGCATGCTTTTCTGTTCACAAACATTAGAGATATTAAGCCTTTTTTTGTGTGTTAAGTATTGAACATACAGCAAACATAGCCAGACAATCCAGCAATGGTTATGTTTACAAGTTGACTCACGTAGATGAGTTTAATATGGATTTGGATATGTGAATTTTCGACATCTCAGCTTCTTCATTGTCTCCAACATCAGTTGGATCCAGATCCTGCTCAGCCTCGTCACAGATAATGTCCAATCTACTTTGCAGACTCCTAGTAATGTCAGCCTGCAAAAGAAACAATACATCCATCAACAATTTTCTATAACTTCAATAAGTCCAATATAACTGGGACGAGCACATATCTATGTAAGCAAGAAGATAGAAAACTGGGAAGTGACATTAGGTGCAGTACCTTTATATCAGCAACAGCTTGTGAAACTGGTTCTTTCACGTTCAAGTAGGCATAAGAGAATACAGAACCACTGAAGTGTAGAATTCCAGTAACATTCTTCGCATTCAACGCTTCGCAACATTACACCGTGATATTAATAAGATCATCTAAAAACATGTCAACTGAACTAACCCGAGTCCGTGTTTAAGTTAGGGTGACAAAAGAAAAAACATACCCTCAGCTCTGCTATCTTTCATGAATGGGAATAACAGTTCAATTTCATGCTCGTCCTCGGTGTTGCAAGGCTCATCGTTGTGCACCTTCACTCCAACAAAAGTTAAGAAGACATTACAAACAAGGGGAGGGTATTTCCAGCCAAGATATCAGTCCTTATTGCAACGATCGATGTACACAAAACTATATTTCTGACAGACTATAGCAATGATTAATGCACAAAGCAACTACGTTTAAGGCAGACTTTACAAGGATAACTTGACTGCATATAGTTTCCCCCTTCCCATCAATATTTATAGTTGAGTTAATAGGCATCTTAAGCCTTTGAAAGTTCCAAATTCATGAATTCAACATCCAATAATATCCAACAATCAACACAGCAACATAAAAAGCAAAGGGTTTACTTTCTCCTCACCAAGTCACCATCAATCATTGCAGTTGCACTCTTCAGCTCCTTTTCATGAACTGCAAGTTCTTGACGGAGAATCTCAGTAAATGTTTGCCTAGTTGATTCACCCTTGGAGTAAATAGGTAATCTACAAGCGTAAAAAGTGAAGAAAAAAACAATCAACAGAGAGATTCAGGAATAAATACAAAAGAAAACCGTAACCAACAAAGAACAGATCTAAAGCTAGATGCATTGACATACCTGAAATTAAAGCTGTAGTTGCACTTAAAGCTTTGCAGAGAACTTAATGCCTTTCCCAGCTTAAAGTCACAAGGTCGAAGGCTAGTTGATGTAATACTTGAGCTCAACAAACATGTTCGACAGTTCCATCTATAGACATTCCACTCTTAGTTTCATTACCAGATAGTTCTCATAAATCTTAGTAACTGGACGTAAAAGGCGGTGTACCTCCTTGGACTGTAGCATATGTGAATAAGCAGAGCTTCATCCAAGCCAGGATCCAAATGCCGTATTGCATCAGAAACTCCCTTAATAGCCTGATTAGGGTTCCATAATGTAAATTCATCAACATGCATTAGCATTGCAACACCATCCAAAAGATTCCTCATTAACCAAAGTAAAACTCAGCATGTCCATTGACATTAAAGCAGGAAAGTTAATCTCACACAAACTTACCTGGCAAAGGATCATAGTTGAATTCTTAAAAGCACTGTCACTAGCCCATACATAGATACCAACCACCTTCACTCCACCCAAAAGCATTCTCGATACCTGAAGAAGAAACATCCATTACAATGCCAATCATTTTCATTCAACATTCATAAAACAAAAAATAGTATCAAACCTGTCTGGCATGTTCTGCTACCCAATCAGAATCGATCGACAGAGAAGATGACTCAGACGACTGAGGTTTCGACTTCGATGGCTTCCTTTTATCATCTCTGGTCTCCAGAACCGAACATGCTGGTTCTCCAGCATCGTTGCTAGGCGTTGGGATCAAATCAAACACAAATCCACGATCCAGAACAGAGCTAAGCTTGCCAATCACAAGACCCACCTGTGCATCAATCATCAAATCAAAAACCACACATAGAACCGCAACAATATGATTTTAAACATAAAATGAATCAGTGAGTACTTCAGCAGGAATAGCTGAGCGAGAGAGACGATCTTCAACAGAGGTGAGCCTAGTCTCTTCTCCAACTACTGCTTTCACCATTGTTCACCAACGAAGATATATCTCTGCATGCAACAAGTAGAAGAATCAATCTTTTCGAAAACCCAGAATCAACGAAACCCAAAGATCGAAACTTCCCGCTTAATCACACAATCCCATTGTCTAATTCCATAAACCCAGAAACGGAATTGAATCCCTAACGAGCAGAGAAAGCCTTACCGCGATGAATCCCTAACTAGGGTTTCGTAAGATCTTACCTCCTCCCTCTTTTGATTCCAGTAACTGCTCTAAGAGATTGATATCGAAACGTTGACTATCTTCCTCACCATTACACCACACTCAGAAACTCGAGTTTTTTATGTTTACAAGTATGCACATCTTGCTGTTTTTACCTATCAAACACCGTGCCGTTTTCTGTTTCTAAGACTGGTCGTTAAATCTCAAAAACCTTTTCATTTCAGACAACGACGTTGAACAATGAGTGTCCTCTCCACCTTCCATCACTCATGGAAGACTCTAATCCTCGCGAGCCAGCTCTCTCAAACACTGCCACAAATCAAATCAACACACGCATCATTCATCATTCACAACCTCCACCGCAACACCTACGCCGTCAGCAAACTCCTCACCTCTCTTCTCCCTCTTCCTAACTTGCACAAACACTTCCCCTACGCTTCCCTTATCTTCGACTCAATTCAATCTCGCAACACATTCGTCTACGACACAATGATAAGAATCTGCTCTCGAAGCTCCCAGCCTCACTTGAGTGTACGTTATTTCAAACTAATGATGACCGAGGAGGACGATGATGATATATCTCCGAGTTACCTCACGTTTCATTTCTTGCTTGTTGCGTGTTTGAACGCTTCTTTGTTCGTTGTTTGTAAGCAAGTTCATAGCTTGGTGGTTAAAAATGGTGTCTTTATGTTGGATGGTCATGTACAGACGGGAATCATGAGGCTTTATGTGGAAGGTGGAGTTTTGTCAGATGCCCGGAAGGTGTTCGATGAAATTACTGACCCGGATGTTGTGAAGTGGGATGTTTTGATGAATGGGTATGTTAAACAAGGTTTAGGATCAGAGGGTGTGAATGTGTTCAGGGAGATGTTGGGTAGAGGGATAGAGCCTGATAAGTTTTCCGTTACGACGGCGTTAACGGCGTGTGCACAAGCTGGGGCTCTTGCTCAGGGGAAGTGGATTCATGAGATTTTGAAGGAGAAGAAGTGGGTTGAGTGTGATGTGTTTCTGGGAACGGCGCTTGTTGACATGTATGTTAAGTGTGGTTGTTTAGAGACGGCTGTGGAAGTCTTTGAGAAGTTGAGTAAGAGGAATGTCTTCTCATGGGCGGCTTTGATTGGTGGATATGCGGCTTATGGTTATGGTAAGGAAGCTATTACGTGTTTGGAGAAGATGGAGCGAGAAGACGGTATTAAGCCTGATGGTGTAGTTCTTCTTGCGGTCTTAGCCGCTTGTGCTCACGGAGGATTTCTTGAAAAGGTAGAGGAGTTTTAGATAATATGGAAGCTCGATATGGAATCACTCCAAGGCATGAACATTATAGCTGTATAGTTGATTTGATGTGCAGAGCTGGGAGATTAGAAGATGCAGTTGATCTTATTGAAGCAATGCCTATGAAACCGCTTGCGTCTGTATGGGGTGCGTTGCTGAATGGTTGTCGAACGCACAAGAATGTTGAACTAGGAGAACTAGCTGTTAAGAATCTTCTTGAGTTAGAGAAAGGTAATGCTGATGAAGAGGAAGCAGCTCTTGTTCAGTTATCTAGTATTTACATGACTGCTCAGAGAAACGGAGAGGCATCTAAGATACGTCAGATGATAGGTCAAAGAGGAATAAGAAAAGCAACAGGATGCAGTGTGTTAGAGGTGGATGGAAATGTTACAAAATTTGTCTCGGGAGATGTGTCGCACCCAAATCTGCTGAATATACACACAATGATTCATCTCCTATCTGTTGATGCCTTGCAGATTCTGTAGCACTCACTCAGTAAGCTGCAAATATTATCAGAGGACGCTCTTGGGTTCTCTTGTTTCTACAGATTGTCTTTTAAGCATATCCAACCTGCAACACACACTTTAGGGCTGCCCAAAGGCGATGTGGGAATGGAGATAAGAGTACTTACGAAGGACCGAGAGGAGCTTCTGAACATGCTCTATATCATAGTAGAGGGAAACATTGGACTCCCCAAAGTAGGAGCTGGAAACTTAAGCAAAGCCTTGGAAAATGAATATCTGAATCTTTCACAAGAGCCTCTGAGAGCGTTATAAAGAATTATTTGATCCATACTTAATGGTATCTGGAGAGTGGAAGAGAGGTGCATGAGCGAAAAAGGAACAAAACAGAAGCTTTGGCTGAAAATTGCATGGCCTTTGGGCACACCTAGAGTAGATAGATTTGAGACTCTTGAATGTGAAAAAAGCTGAATACATGATGTAAGACATATAAGCTTAATAAGATTAATTCTATTATTTCTATGTAAAAGGTAATCAAATATGTTACTGCAGGTAAACGGTGATTGATAAGTTGCATGTGTCTAGTCTTCGCTCAGGAACACTGGTTTGGCCAGGTACCCTCTCGTCCTTCTTAACAGCTGCTGCCTTGAGTTATGTTGTGCCTCTTAAGAAACTTGTCTCGACTTGTGAAAACTTGATGTTTAACAAAATTAACATCTCGTTTAACAATGTATACAAATATGATTTGGTTTCGTTAGCATCTAACTAATAATAAATGAAACTTGTAGACAAGAAATGAGAAGCCTTACGAAAATCCAAGCACATATCTTCTTGAATGTTCACGTTGTGGATTTTGGTTGCTTAGGTGTGATTTCACATACAGCCTGATGCTAGATCCTTTTAGGATCAAGTTGGTACTCACGTAAAAAGTTTTGTGGTCTTGGACAACAAACCCTCTGTCAATTTGAACCATGCTTCAAGTTGTGCTAGCATCATCCCCTGTAGAATTTCACAAACCACAATCTCTTCTGTTATAATTGATTTGAGGGCAACCATACATCAAAACTGGAACCATCATGTTGACCTCAATGTCTAAGGGAACAAGACGACGTGCATCTTTGTGTTGTTGGGAGGGAGATGCAACCGAAGGGGATATAGTTTGCCGTTTAAAGGGTTCTTGGAACAGATTGATATATCATTCAGTCCCGTCTCTTCTTCAAGCTTCTGTTTCAGCTCTTCTAGTCCCATTCCCTTGAAACTGAAAAGCTCTTCATTCGCTCTCTCATTTACAATCCCATCATCGTCCTCAACCCTGTAATACATTAGTCTCCTATCTGTCTTGTCCGGTGAGCAGACCCTGTCGTCAGACTGATGTGGAAAAGGCAAAAAGTCACAGATCAGCGAATGCATTCATCCCAGAAAGAAAAAAAACTTAGATCCTTTCTGATAGAAGTGTAGAACCGATCAAATCTCTGTTTTAGAAAATCTTGGGGACTTGAGAGAGAATCTTTTGGGTGATCATGTTCATCTTTCTTACCTTCAGAAGCTCTGGTGGTGGTGTAAAAGCTTGTGACAATCACTGGTGGTGATCTCTTCTTTCTGCTTTCCAAAATATCAATGTCCCATAGATCCCATTCCTGTGTGCTTGACATATGAGGAATAACATGTGTGGCTGAGTTCCTCCATGGTGGTAAACCGCCATTAGCACGAAGATAGTGACCTTACCTATACGTAACTCAAATCTTTCACCATTCATTTTTAAAGATACAATGCAGAGGAGACTGTCTCTGAAGAATATAATAAGATTACCTCGCCTAACTTGGACGCCTTCTCTAATGGGCTCCCACTCAGTTGATGAGTCTAGTCGTCGTGGTAGCTTTTGCGTTACCCTCTTACCAGTCATGTCAAGGAACATTGGCATGTTTGAGGCGGTTAGGTAGTTGCCAAAACAGCTCCTTAACGCATCACGTTTGCTTCTTCTACAATCTCCAGCGTCCATTTAGCGTTCATAGACCTCTTTCTCTGTCTTGGTTCATGGAATCTTCATATTCATCTGCTAGAAGGTACTTGTCGTGGTAGCTACGTAAACAAACGGTTTCAGCCTTCTTGAAAATCTCCATTATCGAACACAAAACCACTCACCAAAAGACATCATAAATATAGATTCGTATACATAATCTCAATGCTTATAAGTTATAAACTTTCCTGCAAAAAGATCATTAACACAGTTATGTTTCTAAATTCAAAAATGAAAGCAAGTGGAGCTTTGGCTGAACAAGGTTCTCGACTTTCTGATTAGCTTAAATATAACACGAACTATTCATAAGGTGGACGAGATGAAATGCTTTATAAAGTATAAGAGTGCATCATAATACAATCCAACTGATTTTCGTCTATGTAAAGCAACATATATAGATTTCCTTCAAAACTCAATGCTCTTCTTCACCATTTTCTTCATTCTTTTTCTTCTTCTCCTCTTTCTTTGTCTCCATCTCTGCTTTCTTTTCCTTTTTTCTCTTCATCTTCTTTTCCTCCTCTTCCTTCTTCTGCTTCACCTCTTGCTCAGTCCTCTTCTTTGCTGCCTCTTTCTCCTCTTTCAACGCTTCTATCAAACGCTTCAAACATGTCTCTGCTTCCTCCCCTTCACATTTAGGCAACAGATTCTCCCCAACATCCGCGGGTGTCATCTTTATCTCTTCAACCTCAAGCAATCTCTTTATCTCATCAAAGAGCTCACTCTCCTCCACATCCAAGTAGTTCTTGGCCAACACCTTGAAAGCTTCAAACCCGCAATAAGACAGCTCTATATGCTTATCCATTCTTCCTTTCCTAATCAAAGCAGGATCTAGCTTGTCCACAAAGTTTGTAGTGAACACAATTATCCTCTCACCACCACAAGCTGACCATAACCCATCAATGAAGTTCAATAGCCCTGACAATGTAACCTTGCTCTCTTTCTTCTCACCTTCATCTTTCATCTTCTTCTGAATTGCATTCTTCTCATCTCCATCTTCCTCTTCCTCCTCCTTCTTCTTTCTCTGTCCTGTTAGGTTAAGTGAACAATCTATATCTTCAATCACTATAATGGATTTTGCTGAAGTCTCAATCAGTAAACTTCTGAGCTGTGTATTATCCATAACCGTTGTCAGTTCAAGATCATAGACATCATACTCCAAGAAGTTCGCCATGGCAGCTATCATGGTCGACTTACCAGTCCCTGGTGGACCAAACAAAAGATACCCTCTCTTCCACGCTTTCCCTATCTTCTTGTAATAATCTTTGCTCTTACTAAACTTAACAAGATCGTTCTTGATCTCCTCCTTCTTCTTCTCTTCCATAGCTAAAGTATCAAAAGTAGCAGGATGCTCAAACGTTACATGACTCCACTTTGTCTGGTTCCTATGGTTCTGTCCTGGAGTATTCGAATAAAGCTTCCTCTCTCTGTTCTTCATCTTTAACCTCTTCCCTTCCTTCATAACATGCTCAAGATACCTCTCTATGATTACTTCTCTGTCACGTCTATGGAACTTCAACATGTAATATCTCTTCTCATCGGCTGCAGGGTAGAACGAGAAGGATTGTCTAGTGTTACTCACTTTCTTGGACTGCCACCAAACCGTAACGCTCTCGAACTCATCAGTTATCTCTTCCCTATCATCCATGCTAAGAACAAGAGACTTGCTTCCTTTGGTTGTGTTGGCTTTGAGCTTCTTGGCTCGAGCAGAGGAGTCTTTGCTGAGATAGGTTTGGATCATTGAGTAGACTTCGTTTCGCTTGAAATGTTCTCCGCTGTATTCATGGAATTTTATTTGGATGTAAGGGTAGAAACGGCTGAAGAGGCTTTGAAAGAATGGTTCCACGTGAGGGAACCATTGTTTGAAGATTGTGTATATAAACATTAGGGTCGCTAGAGAAGAGCCTGTGTTAGCCCATAGTCGAAACATCGTTGCCATTTCTTATCTTGAAGCTCTGTTTTTGAAGCACACAAGAGCTTATGATATTTATCATAAAATTTACTTGAAAAATGTGAAGTCTCTATCAATATATTGTATTCTTGATGACATGAGATCACACTTGGAAATTACCCAACGACTAAAGTTTTTGTTTGTTGGAGAAAAGAAAATAACTAAACAAAGACTGAAAAGAGAAGGAGATTGCACGGTTCTAGCATCAGTTTCATTATAAAGCAATACAATATGTATTTAAGTTAAAAGTAGTGTCCATAAAAACTAGTATACCAGTAAATGCCAACAGAGTCTGAAGTGTACATCATTGTTTATCTGATAAAGTAACATATAGTGGTTGGAGTAAAGTATTTTTGATATTCAACTTTCTTAAAGGGAAAGATTTTCAAATTGGATAGTTTTTAACCTTTTTTTTTGTCAAAAAAATGGATAGTAACATATAATATTTTCTTTAACAAGCATATAACCTAATGTGGATGACATGCACTTAGATGACAATCGGATCCTTACATCATATGATTAT